>LPNX010232567.1:67942-84896 GCA_001517045.1 Pseudotsuga menziesii
AGAAAACGAGACATATGCAACATGGATGATTTTTTTTTTCAAAGAAAGCAAAACATACATGTACCTTGGGGGGGAGAGGTAGGTCACCAATCAAAAGGGTCGATCAACTGGAATAGATATCATGCTATGTAACAAAACATAAAGATACAATTAGAAAATTTCACATAATTAAAAGCATACATGTTGAATTATTAAAAGCATAATTAAAATAATAACTGTGTCTGGGAATCTTCCTCTACATGTGAGGAACTTGGCTGGGATTCCACAAACTCATCCTTCCCACTCTGCATAAAACATATTCTATCCATATTAGGACGTATTGAATGTTGCAATCTCTACTATAAATATGTAAATAACGATGACAAATTAAAAATTGAAGTTCTTACAGCTAATGGTGAAGCACCAAAACCATATGCAACATTAACCACTGCATCAATGTTATCAACATCAATCGTTGGACAATACGAATCTGGGGTGTGGTGGGACACCAACTGTATATTTGTTCACATAAATTGTTAAATAATTAAATAGAAATAAATTACAAAACAATTGAAAATTGTGATATAAAACAAAATATAATATGTAAAGAATGAGTTTTACTTACATATCGAAGTACTCCATGATTGCCATGGAACTCTGAAGCAGGCCCATAACATATGCCTCCACATGTTGTGCAAGGGTGTGGAATAACACGACGCTCTAAACCCTTTGTGTCTCTAGTGCGATCTATATCTCTAGTACGGTCTGGAGACCTAGTAAGTGGATCCTGAGTGTGCGATGGGCCAGCCTCAGGAGTGCCAACCCCTTGGCCTACATTGCCTTGGACAATAGTCCCATGTTGAAGCAATGTATCTTCCAAGTCAAATAAGGCCTCCTGTGTATCATCAATCATGGGACCCACAGGAGGATATACCCAGGAGAATTTTGGTGTGCGTGGAGGGCATGGCACACTTTTAGGATCAGTCCTAGCCCCTTCCCTATCTTGGGGCATCCCATGACCCACACCCTAGAACTCTAAATTATCAAAATAGTTCACTTGTTTCCCCAAGATAAATTCTTCATACAACTTCCTCGGGAAATATAATGGGATGTCTCTATTTCCATGAGTGTCTTCATCGAAGACGATGTACCAATGATCCATCCAATTGGATTTCACAGTTGGTTCCACACACCAATCTATGGAAATGTGTGCTCGACTGGTGGGTGGAACCAATCCGATGCTAGGGTCCCAGAATAATGAAAACAATTGGTCTTTGGTTATCTTTAGCTTTTTAACGTCTTTATAGATCAAACCATTGGAATAGTATTGCCTCATGGATTCTCTATACAAGCTAATGTTGTACAGTGCTCCCTAGGCATTGGCAATTGTGTTCGTTATGGTATCAAATTCCTTGGCTAATGATTGTCTCAAATGGTCCCCCCCTCTAAACAATGAGTTAAGAAGGTGCCTCAATGCACCTCAATGAGCCAGAATATTTGAATTATGGTCTTGTTCCCCCTTCGTGTTTGGGTTTGTGTATGTATTTGGGTTTGTGTTTGGTTCTTAGTTATTAGTGGGTTCATTTTGAACATTTTCTTCAACATTTCTGTTCTCTGTTAAGATTAAAACAACAAATTCAAAATTGTTTTAATATTTCAGTGTTTGATTTAATTCAACATTTTTTATTAAATTCGTTTTTAAAATAACAAAAACTATAAAATTAACAAACACAAACAAAAATTGAAAGAAATTTTGAATGAAGTAACCACTAACCTTCCATTGGATCCAACTTTTGAGTTGTCCCTTCCAAATTCGCCTCCAAAGTCACTCAATCTCAAATCGTCGGTGCGGTTTTTCGCATTCGGGGATATCGGGGCCTTGACTGTGAAATAAGAAATTGAGGCCACATTCCTCTGGTTTTTTTTTTTGGTTTTGCAAGTCACAAATGTGATATATCGCACTTGCGATTTGTAACTCTTAAAAAATGCAAGTGTGATACGATATTGGCTAACTAAGCTTAGCCTCAATTTTAGGCTTGGGTTTTCCTATCCTAGCCACAATAACACATATGCGTTATAGATTTACAGATCAGATATGTGTTTTCGATTTCTAAAGTGGCACTGAGAAGTGGAACCAACTTCGTGCAAGCACCCATGAGCTTATAATAATGTAAGAGCATATAGTTAAGAAAAGTAAAATTTTTAAAATATAAAATATGTATGCATATTTATAGGTTTCAGTGTAAGGTAGGGAATTGCTTTAACAATATGAAGTTTAATTATGTTATAATTTATGTCTTTTAGTTTTTGCAACTAAGCCTTGAAGAATTAAAATATGAAAATTGTGTATCTTATTAGTTCATGAATAAAATCCTTGTGATATGGTTTTAGAAGGTTTAAACATATTCTTTGTAAAAGATATTTTAAAGAAAAAATAAAATTAAAACTAAATCCTCTATCACAAATAACAACCACATTTAATCACTGAAATAAGTCACCTATTCATATGTTTATATCCCAAATTGTTTGTCCTCTCACTTCGATCAAAGAACATGCAAAAATCCAATATGTGGAGGACGAAGACTTGATGGTGATGCAATGCCATTCGAAAAACAATAATTACTACATGGGTTTGCTTTCCTCAAAGATGATATTCATATGATTCTTGAATGTTCAACCTATTTGTTTGAAATACAATTTAATTCGATTAACTAAGTGCATGTGTCATTATATCCATTGAAGTGAAGTTCAGCATAAACATTGACTCGATTATTGAGAAGTACTTGTAGGTGGAGGAAGATGCAGTTGAAAAAGGTTTGTGCTTTGACGGAGAGGATGTTCAGCTGATTAAATTAATCAATAAAACTGACCTCTGATTCTTTGCTTCACCTCTGGTTGGGCTTAAGCAGATTGCATTTGGCTGCATCAATAGTAATCACCAACATTTGAAGGTTCTAAGGGGTATTATAGAAAGATATAAAGTTAAATATTATGTTTGTGGAATAAATATATATGTATATCAATTTAGTTACATTCTATTAACCCAAAAACCAACAACAAAATTGAAGTTGAAATGTAAAAGGGCATGAATTAATCATGTGATAGAAATTTATTTTTTAACATTGGTAACATAAATTGATTGAAAATGTATTTTAATAACTGTGGTTATTATATATAAACTTGTAAAATGAATGCCTTTTTCTCTTGGGTACCAAAATGTTGTAGCATGGTATCCATGCGGCTATGGATGCTATAGACAATTATTGAAAAACAAAACATAACTTCCATTGGTTTGCTTCCTCCAACACTTCTCATTTTTTTAATTTTGTTGATTCTTTCATTCAATTTTCCTGCATGAATGTGTTTGAAAGAAAGAAAGAAAAATGATTGAATTATTCAAGTCCTATTATGATTTAATAAGGATACCAACTCATGATGTAATAAATAAGACAAGGGTTGGAGACTACAATTTCTATGTCATCTCTTCACCTATGCTGTGGAATGGTCAAGAATACAATACAATTTCTATTTGAGCTCTGCGCCTATGCTATGGAATGGTAAGGAAAACACACACAAATGACTGTTAAGCGAGATTTAAATTTATTATATCATTTTCCTATTTGCATTTAACTTCTTCGCATAAACTCCTTATGAGTATTGGATATTGAAATGTTGTGAAAAAAATAGTATTGGATATAGAACGAGATATGCAATTGAATTTGAAACCAACGAAGATGCGTCTTCTATACTAATAAGCATATCACTCAGTGCTGAAATAACGTACTACTCATGTTTGTGGACCCAAACTAATCCTATATACCTTAGCTTTGCAGCAAATAGTTGTAGAGGTAGAAATAATGGCGATAACGCTCTTTCTTGGGACAGGAGTGGACTTGCCCACTTAACTTGAGTTACTATTCAGTAAGAAATTTTATTTTCTTTATTTTTGGAACTGCCACACACTACTTGCCATAGTATTTTACTGGGATAGGGTGCAACAGGGTAATAGTGCAACTAAATTTCACTGCGATAGACTTGTAGACTTCTATGATGAGACTCAACTTTCACTTTTTTTCAACAAACTTTTTTACAGAATTTTAACTCAACACACTTTTACCTCTATAGACACCCTGCTTGACTTGGACATGCTTTTAAGGCCACACACTTTTTGGTTGCGATCAATTCCCACTTTGAGAAGACCATATTTAATGAAACTTTATAAAAAAGATGTATTTACCTATTAACTTATAATATGAAAAACACTCTTCACCACTTCATAACTTGGGATAAACCTCAACACAACTTTATTGCCACAAGCTCACAATATTATATACCCAAAATATTAATTAAGATTTGTGTCAAGCACTCTGAGGTAAAACTTTAACTTTTATAGGGTGAAATATTTGTGGGTTTTTTATGTCTTTCACAACTGATAAATGTAAACAACATTCACACAAGTAAATATGAAGAAGATATGCGGCATAAACTATGGGTTTATATATTATGGCGACATAAAAAAAATAATCACTGTAGCATTTATATACTTGTAAATTTACTTGGATGTTCACCTTTTACAAGGGTTGGGCTCTCAACACATTCCAAAATAGGCGACCTTGATCTCTCATAGTTTTTCTTCTTGTTCTCCACTTCTCCTCGCTTGCTCTCTTCTCTTCTCTTTCCCACACTCCGTACTCATTATCTTCTCACTTTTTTCATTCTTCTTCTTCTTCATATATAGAGACTAAGATTTGCTTCTCTTGTAAGCTACCGACTAACCTTAAATATTGTGATAAATTTCTACCTAAAAACTTAAATTTAGAAATACAATTCAATTGCTTAAATATGGTGAGACATGAACTCCAAATCCTGACAGATAGATTGACAAAAGATGTACTTCTATGGATTCTGACTGAGTCAAATGAGATATGATGTAGATCTGCTTGTAATTAATATTTCCAACACTCCCTCTTAATTATGAGCATATGGCGATCATTAAACAAAATTTTACCAAAATGTTTCGGAGCATAAACTGGCTATGTGCATGATAGAGTTCACTGAGCAGAACTTGTCATTCCTAAATAACTTCAAAGATACTAGAACATGTACCTTAACAATGGTTTTGTAAAGATGTCTTCCACTTGATCTTCATACCTGCAAAATTCTAAAAAATTCTCTTTGTTTTTCACGAGTTCTCTTATGAAATGAAAGCTCGTATTGATGTGCTTGGTTCCCTTGTGGAACACATGATTCTTTGACAATGCAATGGATAAATTTTTGTTGCATAAAATACTTGTTGGTTCTTGTTGGTTCTACAACAAATCTTTTAAAATTCTCTACATCTAAACAGCTTGACATGCAATGCTTGTACCTGCGACATACTCTGCTTTCGTTGAAGACAAAGTTACAATGGGTTGTTTCTTCGAATCCCACGACACAACAACTATACAAAAATGAAATGCATACCCATATGTTATTTTTCTCTCACCTGTGTTGCATCCATTGTTGTTGTCAGAGTATCAAATGAATTTGAAATTTTTTGAGGTTGACTACGTAATGCCAATTTCCTTTGTTCCACTTACATACCTAAAAATTATCTTACCTGCTTGGCAATGAGATTATTTTGGTAACTCCATAAATATTGAGATCGGACTTACTCCATATATGATGTCTAGTCTTGTCGTATTTAAATACATAAGGCTACCAACCAGCCTTTTAAACATCGCAGGATCTACACTCGATCCATCATCATACCTGCTCAATTTTAAACCTCTTATTATTGGTGTTGGGGCTACCTTGCAATTAAACATATTGAACATTTTTAAAACTTCTCTTGCATACTTGGACTGTGATATAAATATACCATTTTCATGTTGATGGACTTCAATTCCCAGAAAAACTTCATAATCCCCAAATTAGTCATTTCAAATTCGCTTTCCATGACTGTTCTAAAATTCTTTATGTCAGAATCACTAGTAAATATTAAATCATCTACATACAAGCAAAAAATTAACATGTCACCTTGCTCATTAACTTTGGTGTACAATGTTGGTTCACTTTCACTTCTGTGAAATCCATTATGGGTGAGATAGGAATCAATGTGATTGTACCAAGCTCTAGGAGATTGCTTCAAACCATAGAGTGCCTTTTTTATCATGTATACTTTGTGCTCTTGTCCTAGAACTTCATATCCTTTTGGTTGTTCCACATAAACTTCCTCCTCCAATTAGACTTTCAAAAATTTTGATTTAACATCCATTTGATAGACATGCCATTTTTTTAGTGTAGCAAGGGCCAAAACTGTTCTGACTGTATCCATGCGTGCAGACCGGGATGCTGTGTGAACCCTCTTACGACCATTCTTACCTCATGATTCTACACATTCCCGTCAACATATTTGTTGGTCTTGTAAATTTAAAATTCAATGAAGAATAGGATCATCATGTAGGATTCAAATGGAGAATTGTAGAAGAGAGAGAGAGAAGCAATTGATAAAATCATATCAATAATTCATGGACGATAAAAAACACTCATAAGACTAATAATTGGAATAATTAATCATAATCCATTAATCGATGTATAATTAAGTAATACAATGGTAATACATATAGGATAATTCAAATACCTAAGATAGGATTCAAATATACCACCCTAGAATGACTTCGGAGCTAACTCAATGCAAAAAAATCACCAATATAGCTCACTAATGCAACCCCGAATCGCTAAAACATTTTACACTCAGTTAATTGATGTAGGTAGGTGATAAAATGCGCCCTAACTCCCTTGAATCATGGAAATTGGTGCTAGGATAACTGAGAGTGATCTAACTGATCGGAATCAAGGCAAAACTAGACTTAACTGAATACCTACTAGGGTCAATTGTTGGATACTATTGGTGGCACTTAGAGTGGGTTCCTAAATTATAGATATTAGTCCTTAGGGCACCTAATTTCATGCAATCAGGTGCAATAAGTGGCATATGTCCCCTAGGTGTCTCCCCCATGCACTAATGGAGTGACGAAGACCTCCTAAGCTAGGAAAATGGACAAATAGACTATGTGCTCAAAGGGAGGATTAATAATAATCCAAATAACCCCCCTTAATCCTTACTTTTGACAATGTGGGACCTGGAAACTAAGACCAAAGGTCACCCATACAATCTAAATTCAAAAAACAATATATGCTTTAACAAAACTGAGGAAATGGGGAGAATTTCATGGGAACCCCCCCCCCCCCCCCCCCCCCTCCCCCTCAAAATAAGTAGGAAATACAGGAACAAGCTTCCATACTAAGAGAGAAAAAAAATTCTTCTTGAGTAAAAACTTGTGAAAATGTTTATACAATCTACATCTTTGTTGAGCAATAATGCAGAGTGATGGTTCTTGTGTGCACTAGTTTCCTATGGTTGTGCATGTGAACTTTTCCATCTTCTTGCAATCCAATGATAGATAGGAGAAGGAATGTTGCCTTTGTCTCTTATTTCTAGAGGGAGAGTGACATGATCCAATTTGTTCTTCAGTGAGCAGAATTGTTGATCATACCTTACAAACATGTCACATATCTATAGGAGCTTGTTGCACCTCTCTGAAAGAAGTAATTTTTCTTGACATAGTGCAAGGATCTCTTTTGAAACTGGGATCTTGCTCTCCTCATGTGAGATGGCTCTCCAGTCATGTTCCCAGTTTCCTTAATAAACTTTTGATCCCACTTAGGCCTAGGATTGGATCACTGTGAACTTCATCTACAATTTCATAATCTAATTCAACTGGGTCCTATGCTTCACATTCTGAATCTGGAATGGATCTAAGTATGGAAAAAGGTGTGAGAATTCATATGCCTTGGAGGCATGGTTTGCAACACCTTTTGCTATAAGCTTCCTAGTTGAGATATATGAGATCTCCACTAAGTCATAACCAAATACAACTCTCTTTGGTGATTCTGTATGATTCATCTGGCATACAGATAAAAAAATTGTATCTGAAGGAACATAGAGTACATTTTTTAACACCCCATGCTTTAACTTGATTGAACCTTTTCCTTCATCTTGAATTTGAGTATCATCACCCATGTGAATACTCAGACCATTAATAAGTTGTAATGAAGAGAATGATTCTCTGGATGCAACCATATGATTGGAAGCTCCTAAATTAATGAGGAAGGCATGTGATATTGAACAACTAGCCTTTATTGCATGGCATATCTCATCATGATATTTAGTCTTGTCTCCAAAGTTAGCCTTCCTTGCGCCCTTGGGGAGGGAAAATTTGGTTGTTCAAGTAGCTTTTTCATATGATCTATGGTATTCTTCATACAATATTTGTCTGTATGGTTTCCTTTCTTACAATAGGAGCACTTGCCCTTGTCAAACCTTTGATGGTTGTCCTTCCTAGAGACCGAGGGTTCATATGATGGATGAAACTCTTCTTTAGGTTCAAATTCAATGTTCCTTTTCTCTTTGTCTTTATGTTTCCTCCTTTCTTGTGCATTCCTTTTCTCACCCTCTAAGAGAACTTTATTTGGATACGCTTTGAGAGCTCCCATCTGTATCATATTTTATTTTTCCTGTATTAGAGACTCTCTGAAGGCATCAAGGGATGACATTCGCTAATTAGGAGTCATCAGACTCCCAGAGTGAAAGGTAGATACAAACACTGAGAATTCTGGGACAGGTTTGCTCAGTATGGAGTGCACCAATTGCTCATATTTCTTCTCAATCATGCATTGCTTGCATTTCATGACTAATTATTTGAATCTTGAGAAAAATTGTTGTATAGTTTCAAAGCTAATAGGATGTAGTGATACCAGCTCATTCTCTAGGATATGGCCTTTCAAATCATCATGTTTTCCAAATAAGGATTTGAGCTTATACCATACTTATTTTGGAGTCTTCAGCCCATCAATATGGAACATTAGCTCCATGGAGATGTGGATGCACATGAAGTCAAAAGCTTCTTCAAGTTTATTCAGATGCTTATATTTTTCAAGATATTGTCGGGGTTCAACTTCTCTACCCATGGTGATTCTGTACATACCCTTATTGCACAAGACCATCTGCATGTCATCCCTCCAATCAAGGTAATTGAAAGGTGTGAGGATTCTAGGAGTCAAAGTTGATGAATTTTCCATTTAACATATTCAAAAACAACAAAATTATTCAATAAATATTCAAATAACCTGCCAAAACATTGCAATTCGAATCAAATTAGGTCAAACACTCTCCAGTTTGACATGTGCACTTTATCTGGGTGCATCACACTTGGATAGACTTCTATGGATAGAATCTAGAGGGAGAAAGGAAATAATTCCAAGATTTATGTGGAACCCAATTTCTTCTAGTGCATCAATGGAAGTTTTTGAGGTTTGAAGTAGGCATGGATACCCGCTCTGATACCATGTAAAATTTAATGAAGCATAGGATCATCAGCATGCGGGATTCAAATGGAGAATTGTAGAAGAGAGAGAATAAATTAATAAACTTAGATCATTAAATCATGGAAGATAAAAAACACTCACGAGACCAATAATTGGAATAATTAATCATAAACTATTAATCAGTGCATAATTTAGTAATACAATGGTAATACATATAGGATAATTCAAATACCTAAGATATGATTTGAATCTACTAACCGAGATTGACTCTAGAGCTAACTCGATGTGGGAAAATCACCACTAGAGCTCACTAATGCAACTATGTAACACTAAAATAGTTCACATTCAGTTAACTGATGTAGGTAGGTGATAAAATGTACCCTACCTCCCTTTAATAATGGAAACTAGTGCTAGGATGATTGAGATTTATCTAAGTGATGGGAATCATAGCATAACTAAACTTAACTGAATACCTACTAGGGTCAACTACTGGATACTACTGGTGGCACTCAGAGTGGGTTCCTAAATTATAGGGATTGGTCCCTGGGGCACCTAAACTCATGCAATCAGGTGCATTAAGTGACAGATGTCCCCTAGGTGTGTCCCCCATGCACTGGTGGAGTGATGAATACCTACTAAGCTAGGAAAATGGATAAATAGACTATGTGTTCAAATGGAGGATTAATAATAATCGCAATGGTAAATCAATTTTACATTAATTACATCCTTATATTTTGGTACATCTACCAACTCCCATGTTTGGTTCTTCTCAATGCATTATATTTATTTTTCCAAGGCTTGTTCCCATACTTCTTCTTCGACAACTTCCTCAAATGTTAGAGGATAATCTATTTGAGAAAATAATGCAAAAACAAAGAATGAATTTGGTGTACCAACATCATATATCTTATGAAGACTTCTTTTCTTTATTGGATATATTGATGTCAACCTCATCGAACTGCTTGATGGAGTTTGTTGACCTCTTCATGTGCTTGTCGTCGTAGCTTGAGCTGTGACTTGTGTCGAAGTTCCATGTGATGAAACATGTCGCGGTGTTTTGGGAGTTGACAATGCTACAACTTTTTGGATCACATGTGGTGTTTAAACCACTTCCTCCATCATTTCATCATTCTCAATAGTTGACACAATCTTGACATTCTTCTCGACAGTTCCATCCCATTATTCATTCTCAACAAATTGGACATAACGAATGATGATTACTTTTCTTGTGATGGTGTCATATAAATTATATGATTTTGTGTCTTCGGAATAACCAACAAAGATACATTTATGTCCCTTATTGTCTAATTTTCTTCTCAACTCATCTAGAACATGAGCATATGTGACACAACAACAAAAATTTAAATGAGAAACATTGTAGTTCATACCTGTCCATGCTTCTTGAGGGACTTTGTTCTTCACGCTCTGTCTCTGACACTACTCAATATATACAGCAGTTGGGACTACTTCATCCCAATATTCATTTAACAAATGCTTGGTTTCCATCATGTTGTGTGCCATCTCCATAATGGTTCTGTTATTTCTCTCTTTGTGACATTGTTCTATTGAGGTATATACCGCGTAGTGAATTGCTTGTGTATACCATGGGTCTTGCAAAAATTTAGGAATTCATTCAAGACATATTCACCACCTCTATCTGTCCTTAGTATTTTGATGCTATATCCACTTTGGTTCTCCATGAGTGCCTAGAAATATTGAAAACATACAAATGTATATATTTATGTTTAAGAACATATACCCATGTTTTTCTTGTGAAATATTCAATAAAAGTAAGAATATAAATACGTCCTCCTATGGATGGTGTCTGCATTGGGCCACAAATATTATGAGTGCACAATATTAGGTGGTGTGTGTGCTTTATATGATTTTCCAACTGGAAAAGTGTTTCCATGTTGCTTGCCAAATATGAATCCTTCACAAACTCTCTCTAGTTTTTCGATCAATGGAAATCCTTTCATTATACTGTTCGTGTGCAATAGCTTCATCCCACCAAAATTCTGATGTTCAAATATTGAAATTCCACATCTAGGACTCATATTGAACCTCTAAATGAAATGTTGCTTAAATTTAAACTTTTTCCTTTTGTTTCTTGTCGCATTGCATTTCTGCTTCTTTTCGTTCTTCCCTGAACGCAGCTCTTGAATTTTCCTTTCCTTTCATGTATGGAATTATCCTCAAAGGAAACAAGCAATTGCTTGTCATTGGTACTTTTTATATCAGCTAGTTCTTTAGACGTATGTCTTTAGTCACACGATGATTGTCTTCCATGTAGGCTCTATAACCATTTTCTAATAACTGTCTTTATTCTCATCAGATTGTGTTTTATACCTTCGACATTATAAACATCAGGAATAGTATTTTTGTCCCCCTGTTTGTTTGAATACCAATAGTACCTTTTCCCAAAACAATGACTTGGATATTATTTCCAAGTGCAACATCAGTTTGAACTGACATATCTAGAATGGAAAACAAATTTAAATTACCAATCATATGATTGCTACAGCATGAATCTAAATACCATATGTCACATGGACTTTCTTGGACAACATTGCACTCGATTGGGGATGCACATGCCAAAAACATTGTGTTGGTCGAAGTGTTGGTGTTGCTCGACTGTTTTTTACCTTGATTTCATTGGTCATACTACTTCTTCCTGCATTCATAAGCATAATGTCCAAATTTCTTACAATTATGATATTGCATATTTGATTTATTAATCCTATGACCACTTGGATGACTAGGGTTTTGATGTTGTCCTCTACCAGCAACATTTTTAGGATTGTTGTTGCATCCTCCTTTGGAAAAAACTTCTTCCTCTGCCTCTAGAATTATATGTCCCCCTTCCTCTTCCACATCTTATGGATGACTGTGTTGCAAATGCACCTTCTAATTATGTATTTTATCTATTGATTCATTGTTGATGATGAGTGAGGCTTGCAACTCATTAATGGTAAACTGGGACATGTCTTTGTTTTCTTCCAAGGTCACGACCAAGGATTAAAAATTTTGGGGAATAATTCTAAGAACTTTTTCAACAATCCTTTTGTATTCTATATTTTTTCCATGATATTTCAGTTGATTTATCAACCCACTAAATTGATTATAGAATGAGCCCACTGAATTTGTGTCTTTCATTGACAGATATTCTAAAATTGTTCTAAGAATCTACAACTTAGAAGTATTTACCTTGTCCAAGCCTTGATAGGCGGTTTCTAATGTATCCCATTCCTCTTTAGCGATATTTGTTGTTGCTACTCTTCAGAGTATGCTTTCATGGATGGCTTGATGTATGTAGAACAGATCCTTTCCATCTTTCTTCCTCTCTTCTCTCAAGGCATCTTTCACAGCTTGTGTGAGATTACTATATGTCACCTATCTGTTGGTTCTGTATAGCCATTTTGTACTATCTCCCAAACATATTAACCTCTTAACAAATATTTCATTGCTAGAGACCAATACTCATAATTATTTCCTGAGAAAATTGGAGTTTGTAAACTTGACATATGCGCACCAGAAGTGGAAGCCATTTTTATTTTCCTTAGAAAAATACTTTTTTCCCTTTTTAAGACAGGGTTCTTTCCTAGATCTTGTGAGAGAAGAGAGGAGTGGAGCTGCAACAATTAACTTGAGTTACTGTGCAGTAAGAATCTTTCTTTTCTTTACTTTTGGAGCTACAACACACTACCTTTACTTGCGACGAGATTTTACTGCAATATGGTTTTACTGTGACAAAATTTATTGTGACAGATAAGTTAGTGATAGACTTCACTGCGGCGAGACTCAACTTTGATTTTTGGTTGACACACTTTTTACAAACTTTTATCCCAATACACTTCTACTTCGACAAACACCCACTTAAATTCAATGGGATTTTACCATGACACACTTTTGGTTGCAACCAACTCCCACTTCGACAGGACCATATTTCACGGAGCTTTATAAAAAGAGATTTATTTACTAACTTGTAATATGAAAAACACTTTTCACCACTACGTAACGGTAACATACACAATTTCCTCAATGTAATTCTAATAAATTGGGGTATGGCTTTTCGCTTTTATCTTATCTACGTAATCAATATTGTTAGTCCCATAGGTTACACGACGAGTTTATTGATAGAGTACGACTACATAAGGAGATACCTGACATCAACTTATCTATAGAAATAATTTAAATCTCTTACCCTTATAAGACCAAATCATAACATCTCTCTTTTTAATATTAGTTAAAGTCATAAAATAATTTCACATAACACATCTACTTGTACTCTTCCACGAAATACCTGAAAGATCAAACAATTATACACTTCATACTTTCAATCTTCTTATTATAAGAGTAGGTCTATTCAACATTTACTAATTCAACCAATAAATCAAGGGATTCGAATATTAATTTAAACCTGGTTTTCAAATATATGTTACTATCAAATAACTATTATTAAGTGCTACTTACTTACATGTACTTTCAAAATGTTTAAATGATATGGATATAAAATAATCCTCTTTCAATTATTTAATTTGTATCTAAATATCAGACTAAACAAAGTAAGAAACCTCTTCCTTTAACAAAACCCTTTTTTAAGTAATGAGATCACTTCCTTCTAAAATGCAGTTGTACTTAATCATCAACTAGCATTAGCTTCACTACCAAATATCGAAAGGATAAAAAACAATATTTTTGAGAGATTGCTTTATTTTCTCTTATGTCAATCATAAATAATTAAACATAAGCGCTTCAATCCTTGTTTTCAACTATGAATTATTAACTTATCCTTCTAGCATACAAGACATCTATGATAAGAACGATGGTAAGCCAAGAAATGTATCTAATTATTAAACAATATTATATTTTTACACCATAAACGATACCTAATATTCTAAACTCAAATTACTTTAATTAATCCTACAAAAGCAATAGGTTAAAAATTTCACTTACATGGTTATAGTCATTCTTGTTTTCTAGCATCCACTTCATTAGAATTCAACCTGAAATAACTTGTACATTGCTTCAATGTACATGTTAGACGGTATTCATAAATACGATATTTAAACCATTATTCCACCATTATATCGGATATGGAATGCTAAAATGACCTATTCTCATTGTTCTCTAATTTTACCATTGAAAACACTATATAAATTATCCTCAAAGATAAGAAATTGTTCAATTATCCAATAAGTCTTTTTCAATTTTGAGGCTTTCATTAGCATGAATAAATATATCAGACAATCCCATAACTTACATAATTGAACATACTTTACCAAAAATTCTCACTAGCATGTTATAACTTATTACATAACAAGTGAAATATACTTATCTGGTTTAATTATGCATGAGAAACTAAAAGCAACTTGTCTAATTTATGCTTACCTAGGTGACTCAAAACTCGACTTTGAATTTCCTCCCAACCGTCTGACCCTACCCAACGTTCATTTTGGGGAAATATTGTAACTTCAAAGGATATTCTAAATGTATTTTACTGATGCAACCCAAGGAAGATTTTATTATTCCTTCGGTGGGGTGTTACTATTGTATTTGGCCGCACAACAGGACTTGAACCCGAAATCCGATGAAAGAATCTGATGAAATCCGGCGTATCGTATGGATGTGTCAGAAAGCAATGATGAAAATTAATGAACCTTTTGAATTATTTTAGCGGCATCGAATTTTCGATGTCGTAGGTGTAGGTTTTTCGATGGAGATGTCGTCAAAAAATGTGACAGCTATATCGTCGGATTTTCGACACTAGCTAGTAGGTTTTTCAACGGATATGTCGTCGGATATCCAATAAGCATGTGTCGACAATGCGACAGATATTTCGTCGCATATCCGACACAATGGTGTCAGATTTTCGATGTGTTTGGGTTTTTTTGAATTAAAATAATGTCATATTTCAAATTGTTTGTCCCATATTTCCAATGGTAACTATGTTCAAGTCATCGGATATTCGACAACTGTGCAATTATAAATTTAAACATTTTTAAACATTCTGACATGTTTGCTGGAGAAGCAATGGACGGTTTGCAAAAATTATTTATTCCTCGATGAACGGTTTCAGGAATTATTTTATTCTTCAATGGGCGGTTGCGGGAATTTTTTTCTTTGACAGACAATTTGTCGAGATTTTTTTATTCTTCGACAAACCTCCTTTTGAGAAAATTGTGATGCGTGGAACTTGATTTTTTAATATTGTCGATAGTATTTATTCACGAAGTTTGTGACAAAATGTCAAATAGAAATATTCCTGATCCAAACGAAAACAACTGACAATTGCTTGTAAGACTATGGGATGTAGCAATACGAAGGGGTGATGGAAAATGTTATTGTCCATGTACTCAATGCAAAGTATTTAAGAGGAGAAGAATATTGATCTCAACAGCCACAAAACATTGCAGGGAACATGGACACTGAGGGGGGGATGAATATCGTCCATTTGTAGGTTTAGCAATATAAAGTTTTGTATATTCTTTGCTTTGGTAAATGTATGTATTATTTTAATATTACCTATGTTAATTTATATCTATTGATGTTTCCATGTATTTATAAAGGAAATGCACCCTACAGCATATCATCCAGAGGAAGTGCTTTTAGAACAAGTTTCAGATCAGGATCATGGAGCGTCAATGTTTAATGGAGAACAAGTGAATGATCATATTGAACAAGATGATCACACTGATAATATGGTTGAAGATGATGGTACAAATACATTGATCCATGATTAATTTAATGTTAGAATGGATGATGACGATGACAATGATAATGAAAATGATGATGACTTTGATGATGTTCACGATATACCTCTTCTCGATGAGGCATATGAACCCCTTCATGAAGGCTCCAAAACAAGTATTCTCTCTGTTGTATTGTTGATAATGAACTTGAAGGTTATGAATGGTATTTCAAACATTGCAATTACACGGATGCTAAGGTATGTAAAATAATCCATCAAATATATAGGATCGTGATAAAGTTTATCTGTATTCCTCTAATAATTGTATTGTTAACTCATTATTGATCGAATGAAGCGTGTTTCGTTAATATTATTTATTTATTATATTAACTATATTTTTATTTTATTTTTCTTTAGCTTGATAGCTGATTTTTTGTTACCACCATCAAATATTTTACCTCTCACATAACGAGATTTATATTCCATCATGAAAGAGATTGGAATGCATTATGAAGCAATTCATGCATGCCTCGATGACCATGTTATATATTATAACCAGCATTAATTTGCAATAGAATGTCTGGAATGTCCTGTAAGTAGATATCGAACATATAAAGTAACAAAAAAGGTGCCTCAGAAGGTTCTTCGTTATATTCCCATCATTCCACGTTTGCAACGATTGTTCAAGTGCAAAAACATAGCGCAATTTATGGATTACCATGCCAAGAACAGAAGTCAAGATGATGTTATCCGAATGCTTGCAGATGGTTCTGTTTTTAGAGATATGGAGCCTAAAAGTGTCCTCACTTTAAATAAGAACCACGTAATCTTAGGATTTCTTTGGCAGCAGATGGTGTTAATCCATTTTCACATATGAAATCCATTTACACGGTGTGGCCTATTTTTGTTATCAAC
>LPNX010232567.1:85045-87545 GCA_001517045.1 Pseudotsuga menziesii
ATATATTGAACCTCGTATAGATGAGCTACTGAAGTTATGGAATGTAATCACTATGTGTGACGTATCTAGACCAAAACGACAAAGGCAATTTCAATTCCATGCAATGGTTGTATGGATAATACACGATGCCCTTGGGTGAACTTCATTTTGTGGTTTGTATTTTTAAGTTCCACTTTAATTGCATTTAATTATATGGAGTAGTTAGAATAGTTTATATATAATTATAATTGGCATAGATATTCCATATCTAAATATTGTAGGTCTTCAGACAAAGGGTAAATTTGCATGTCCAGTTTGTGGTCCTAAGATAAAATCTTGTTGCTCAAAAAGCTTAAGAAAGGAGTGTTTGATGAGTATAGGAATTTCCTCTCTAAGAATCATAGGTATAGAACAACCAAAAAAATATTTTCAATGGGAAGCAGGAAACTGCATTAAAACAACGGAGAATGACACCTCACCTTTGGAAGATGCAACACAATAGAAATCATCATCATGGTACATATGGATCATCGTATATGAATTGTTATGTATTTTAATTTTCAATTGTGAGTTGTTTACTGTAGTGTCCATATTTGATTTATGATGTAATTTATTTATAAACTAATATTCATGATTTCCATCATGATCATGAAGGAATTAGTGGGCTTCCATGAGGAATGAAAATTTATCCTATTCAATTCAGCAGGTTGTCCTACTATGAGAACCTACAAATTGCTCATTTGTTTGATACAATGCATATTGGAAATAATGTTACTGAAGCATTATGGTGACTACTAGAGCTAAGGAGGGAGAAAGATAAAGTTGTGAAAGCTTGCAAAGACATTCAAGAAAGAAACCATGCAATGAAAGACGTCATCCAATTTCATAGCAACGGAGACCAAGTTAATATAAACTCAATTCCATGGATGTTTACGGAGCAACAAAGAAATGTTGTCAAAGAAGTAATGCAAAAAATTAAATTTCCCACTGGATTTTGTGTGAACTTGAAGAATATCATAACAAAAAAAGGTGACTTTGTGGGGGTCAAAACACATTATTGGCATGTCCTCGTCAAGGTAATTACTATTTTTATGTCCATACAATTTATTTTTTTTCATTTTATTGCGTATATTTTTTTTCTTGTTTGTATACTCTTTGTTTAATAAATGGTGTGGTTCATATATTGATACAATATGTTCTACCTATCTGTCTCCTGAAAAACTTCGACAACAATGTCAAACAAGTTATATATAATCCTTGTAAATACATGAGGTAACTAGTGATTACTTGTATGTGCTTAGTGTTTCTTTAATTCTCCGTATAATTTATATTTTTTTTTTGTGCACTATTTCATCATATGTAATTTAATGTTTTTTTTGTTAAATATTGTTATTGGTTTGCATCACTTATGGTTGACATCTAAATAAATCCATAAAGAAGATATAAATTATTGGAGGAGAGAAATTCCTTATCTCATGTGTGAAATGCAGAAGCATATGCCTTCATCATTTTTCAATGCACAGGAACACTACTGTTGGAGACATTTACCACCATACACACACATTTTGGTCAATTTGGCCTAGTTAAACCACTATCCTATGTTTTATTGACTCAATTCAAATTAAAGGAGCATTGTATGACATCAGTATGAGCACACCCATGCCTACCTTCAGTCAAGGAGGCCAACTAAGCCTTCTCCTTCATTCGGGGAGGCTAACTAGAGCACTCCGAGGGTGATCTGAGTGTCATAAATGCACTTAATTGATAACTGATGGTTACAATCAGTTAAACAGAGCAGTGAAGGTGCCTCCTCTCATTAAATTGATTATTTAATTAATATTTAATGAACTAGAGTCAACAAGGGCACCTCCAACCACCTCTGATGGTCAGTTAGACTTTAGTTAACCTCATCAAGGTTCATTGGAGTTATTGATGCGCTACCACTTGTTGGTTAGCTTGCAGTGACATGTGTTTGAGCTACTTTTAGTTAGACTTAGTCATTTATTGCACTCCAACTTCAATTAGGGCTCAGTTGAGTCAATTAGGGTTATGATTATTGGTTAACTGGCGTGGTCACTGTGGCTTACATTTAGTTAAGCTAGACTCATTGATTCAATTCGAATGACCTCCTTGGGAATTCAAATTGTCTTGGCATTCATGCATCTAGCATGATCATTGTATTGTATCATCATTCTTTCATTTGATTATATAGAGCTGCTACTTCCATTGCAGCACCATTTTGCCAATTTTATGCATATTTGTATGTATTCTTTGTGAGGCTGTGTTTTCAGTTCCTAGACCACTGTGGTAAATTAATAGCTACCTCATACACCAATTTGAGGAGATGTAGTTGTGTGGACCTGTGCACTCAAGGTCCATGTGGATGGTTGAGAGGCACTTGAAATTTATGAAGGGTTTGGTGAGACACCGAGCACATGCTGAGGGTTCTATGATGGAAGGATATATGGTATACCAAAACATGTTGTATGTTAGTGAAGATCTTCCTATTTTAGCATCAAAG
>LPNX010232567.1:92545-100272 GCA_001517045.1 Pseudotsuga menziesii
AGGTTTGCCAATATTATACAAATTTTTTCGAAAATGAATATTTGAAGTAAACTAAGTTTTACTTATTCTTAATGTTGGTGTATTACAAAACAAATATCTTTGAAGTACAGTAAGTTTTACTTATTCTTAATGTTGGTGAAAATTTCATATCACTACCTCTATGTGGATATGTGTAGAAATTAACCTTTCGAAAGACTACCAAAGGACATGTTAGAATCCATTGACTATGTTGTTGTTAGGACATGATGATGAGGAGGAGGAGGAGGGTCACGATTATGAAGACGACGATGATGATGACGATGACGATGACGACGATGATGGTGACGATGATGATGATGATGATGATGATGAGGACGATGATGATTATGAAGAGGACGATGATGATGATGATGATGATGATGAAGAGGATGATGATGATGACGTTGATGATGATGATCATCATCATCATCATTTCCATCATCATCATCATCATCACCATCATCATCGCCATTACCATCATCATCATCATCATGACGATGATGGTGATGATGATGACGTTGATGAAGAAGATGGTGATCATCATCATTTCCATCATCATCATCATCGTCGTCATTGTCATCGTCTCCATTACCATCATCATCACCATGATGACGATGATGGTGATGATGATGATGATGATGCAGAAGAGGGTCATGACGATGATGATGACGATGATTTTGATGATGAGGAGGAGGAGAAGGAGGGTCATGATGATGAGGAGGAGGTTCATGAAGATGAAGACGATGATGATGATGACGATGACGATGATTATGGTGATGATGATGAAGAAGATGATGACCATCACCCTCATCATCACCGTCATCATCGCCATTACCATCATGATGATGATGAAGACAACGAGGACGAGGATGACGACGATGATGATGATGATGATGAGGGTCATGATAATGAAGAAGACGATGTTGAATATGACGATGAAAATGATGATGATGATGATGATGGTGATCATTTCCATCATCATCATCATCATCACTGTCATCATCACTATTACCATCATGATGATGAAGACAACGACGATGATGATGAGGTCATGATAATGAATACCACGATGTTGAAGATGACGGCGACAATGATGATGATCATGATGATCATGATCATGATGATGAAGATGATGATGATCAACATGATGATGATTAGGTGGGATTGTAGAGATTAGATGAGATTGTCCAGATTAGGGATCGTCATCATCCTCATCAACATCATCATCAGCATAATCATCATCATCAACATCATCAATGTCATCGTCGTCGTCGTCATCGTCGTCATCGTCATCATCATCGTGATCATCATCATTTCATATGATATCAACATGGCCATCGTCATCTTCATCATCATCATCGTCTTCGTCGTCATCATTGTCAACATCATCATCACCATCATCGTCTTCATATTCATCACTTCATTGTAGGGATTAGGTGAGATGGCCATCATCATCATCATATTATAATAAAAAATACTATTCCTAAGTTAAAAATACATATAATAAAAAATACATATACCTAAGTTAAAAATACGATACCTAATAAAAAAATACTATTATGGCAATACATATAATAAAATATACTATAATAATATTGTATTATATGGAAACACATATAATAATATACATATAATATAAAATACTATATAATAAAAAATACATAGCCTTTGTAACATTGTCGTGACTCAGGTTTTGGACAGTTCTATGCAATTTGGACATTTTTTATGAATTTTGGAGTAGCTCCGGTGTATCATTTCGCGACTCTGGTGTATCATTTTGTGGCTCTGGTGTATCATTTCAACTAGCTCTGGTGTTGCTTTTTGCAACTCTGGTGTATCATTTCACAGCTCTGGTGTATCATTTTTATGCAATTTGGACTAGCTCCCGGTTTCGATTTGGAGCTCAAGGTTGACATTTGGAGCTCACGGTTTTGATTTTGAGCTCATGGTTCAAATTTGGAGCTCACAGTTCACGTTTGGAGCTCATGATTTCGATTTGGAGCTCATGGATCAACGGGTAAGCATCACCTAAATTTTTTGGGCATGCTGTGATTTTTTGGGCATGCAACTGGTTCAGGGTTTTAGATTGGATGGGCATGCAACCAGTTTAGGGTTTTAGAATTTTTGGGCATGCTGTGATGTTTGTTGTGTATTTTTGGAAAAACATCTACAACCACATCAATTCCAATCTAAAATTTTAGATGCCCTAGATTGCCACATTACATTAGGATAGATGGACAAGAGACGAGGTGTATTAATGATTTACCAAATTGGTAGAAATATCCATGCAATGGCCTCTTACAAAGAAGCTAAGGATCCATCCACACAACAACCAAAATAGATAATCGAAGGCCACACCCACACTAGTGGACTTGACCTGGTGTAGACACAAACAATTGCACAACAACAACATAAGGAATCCCCACATAAGGATCAACAGTAGGAAGCGAAACAAAATATTACAGGGCAACAAAAGATGAAAAAATCCCATTATATGGTAGCAATAACCTCATGAACAACAACCCTCCTACAACAGCCCCAATGACATCATTAAATCAGACAATTACTATGCAATTCATAGAAAGCTTGGTACAACATAGAGAATATCAATTTACACTCATGCAAGGGTGCTAATTTGTTTTTAATATCATGTAGTACATCACTGCCAATGTGTAAGAAATAATTGAGATTGCGACCATGAAATTGAGCACTAACGTTGAACAAGATAACCTAAAAGTAAGCAGTAGACCCACCATTGTCACAATGATGCCAATGCCTCTCACCCTGATAAATCCAAAAGCATCCCTCAAGCATTGTAATCATTAGTCATTAGTCAAGTGGCGAAGAACAAGTTGATGAGACAACATTTAAAGTCATGCAACGAAATAGGGCACATATTGCTACAAGCAGAAAATGATCTAATGTAGCTAAAGATTAAAAATAATCAACTCCAACTATATCTAGATGAAACAATCATGGAAGAAGACAACATGTAACGAGAGAAGGCCAACCTCAAAGACCATGTTGAAATAATCAACGACTAAATCATCCAAATGTGGCAATTCCATTGATTTAAAAGGCAATTTTTTGGAGGTGGCTTATAAAATCGGTACCTTGTTTATACAAGAAGTGGAGGATCTTGAGTGCAAGAAAAGGAAACCATTGTTGACATTAGGGAAATCCAACAAGTTTTTTTGGGTCTTATTAGGTCCTTAATTTTTAATTTTTAAAATAACATTTTTTTGGATGAGGTGGTGAGAGATAGAAGACATTTGGTTAGAGAAGGAGAGGAGATAACAAGCAGTTCATCAAGCCAAACAGTGAAGAAAGAAATTGGATATATAGGGTTTTGAATGGAACTCCCCACCCTTAAGAGAGGATATATTTTGTAAAGGTTTAGGCCTGGAAAAGGGTTGTTGGTATTATTATTAATGATGTTGTTATAGTTGATAGCTAGTAGAATATGGTTAAACAATAGAAGTATGTTGCAGTTGCTTGAATTGTAAGGATTTTGGGATAATAGTGGATAGTCATTCTTGTAATATGACCTATACTAGACTTGTTATATTTATGTTTTGAGGATGTAATGGATTATGATGAACATTAATGGAATGAGACCCCGATTCCAAATATTTGGTTTGATCCTTTTATATGCAAACGATGTGTTATTTTTTTATTCCACAACTATGTTAATAAATGAATTCTTATTTAGTATAGTTGTGTCACATTCTGTAGTATAAGGTACTAATAATTATAAGGGCTCGTTTGTTCATGGTGGTATGGGAATGAGTTTCACTTGCAGAATGAATGGGGACTTGCATAAGTAAATAAAGGAACCCTATATGGTGGAGAAAACGTTGGTCTTGATGTCCATGTTGCACTAGAGTCATATAGAATTTAGTGTCATGTGATGCTTTGGGTTAGACCTTCCCCTCTCCAAGCATTGAGTATGACAATGCTTGGACTATAATAGACCACCTTTTTTGGACACTAATGCAAACCCGTGTATGAGTTTGAGCCAACATTTACAGCCAACAACTAGTTTTAAGTCTCAATTTGAAAATACAAAAATATGGAAAGATAGGGATGACAATACATACATTTTGAGTTTGAATCACTCAATTGCTCCAAGAGATGAGAATCGGGTGTAAATTTTAATGAAGCAAGACAACTAGTTTTAAGTCTCAATTTGAAAATACAAAAATATGGAAAGATAGGGATGACAATACATACAATTTTAAGTTTGAATCACTCAATTGCTCCAACAAATGAGAATTGGGTGTACATTTTAATGAAGCAAGACAATATTGGTTAATTTTACTAATGTAGACTCATAATAAGCACTCTAAAATACACTCTACTAGAGTTACCCACCTAATTTACATTTAGAGCGTAATAAAACATAAAAGTAAGGAGGGTTGAGCCCCAAAACCAAGAGAAAAGGGGAAAATGCAAAAGTTGTTGACTTTGAAGATTTGATATGGGAAAATGGAGGTGAATTTTGAAAATTATAAGATATGGGTTTTCTTGGTAACTTGAAAATATACGATAGTTGAGTCTCACCTTTTCTAATAGGCACATATACTAATTTTGGAATGCATTTTTTTTATCCCTTTCATGCAAATGTATATCATGTTTAATAAACCATTAGAATATGAAGTGTTTAATTTGAACCATTGGGTTAATCTTGCCAACAAATTCTACTTGAGGGACCAAGACTGTTGGTTTTATATGAAGGGAATTTCCCACGCAATAAGGACACCAACATACTCCATTCTCTTTCCCAAATACATACGAGGAGACGGGTGTTATTGTCAGGCACCCTCTTTTAGAACAATTTTAAAGAGCTCTTCAATATTTTCAGATTGGTAAGGCCTAATATTTTAGATTTGAACTCTTTTCAAGGCTTCTTCATCCAGTTGATCAGTATCATTCCTACAACTAAGAGGCATCCAAAATTAATGTACAGGGGGCATGTTCAAGATACAGTGGAGAGAAAATTCTCTGAAGTGTTGGGTTATGCACTACAGAGTAGCACTAAAGAGGTTAAAACATCCACTCTATAGGATCTCCAAGAACTAACATCATTATTTGTCCATTACTATAAAGGATATGTACTAGAAGATTTTCCTAGACTTGTTGATTTCACCTTTAAGTTGAACCTAAATGATAAACAGAGAGGAGTACTAAGCAAGTTGCAACGCTTTGTATGAAATCGAATGAGTAGAGACATAATGACTGTAGCAGTCTGCATACATCCTTCACTTGAAGGAGAGAATCCTTTAGGATGGTTGGAGCCTGATATGACTAATATTAGGATTAGTCTTACCAATATTAATGTAGATCCAAATGATGGAGTGAAAACAAAGTTTGTCCTTGACATTTTGTCCCTTTGTGAGACAAATAAAGAAAAAATATTAGTTTCCAGTCAGTACCTTCCTCCTCTAACTCTATTAGAAAATATTCTCATGGTGAAGAACTGGATCAAAGAATCTAAAATATTAAGATTGGATGGTAACACTCATGTAGAACTCGGGGAAAATATTATTGAACAATTTAACAAGGCTTCAAATTCAAAGGTTCTTTTTGCGTCTATTAGGGCATGTGGCTCTAGAGGGCATTTGCCTCATAGGTGCTATTAGGGTTATCATCTTGGACACTCCTTGGAATCCATCAATTGTTAGACAGGAAATCAATAGGGTTTACATAATTGGTCAGAAAAGGAAGGTATTTTCATATCGCCTAGTTGTTGCAGGCACTTTGGAAGAAGAGATTAACTAAGCTTCCTTGAAAAAGGAACTCATGTCAAAGATGCCTTTTGAGGGAAGTGACCAACATAACAACTTCGTATCACTTCTATCCGAAGTAAATGTAGATGAATGCAAAGATATGTTCTTTCAAGGAGATAGTCCACTAAAGGAGAACCTCCAAGCCATGTACAGACATATATTAGCATAAATTGCAGTCTTATATTTGTTGCATATGCATAACAGTTTGTCTCAAGCTTGACAACGCTGAAAGGCCAAAGTACAATGGGCACAAGCATACATATGAAGTTTATGAATGGACAAAGGGCATTTGGAACTCCTCTGAATTAATTTTGTGTAGTGTTTGTTGTTATGGATTACAGATACCTATGCATTGGCTCCTTGAATGTAATGAGGACCAAGAGAATTAGACATAGACTCAATAAATCTGCAAATATTATTGTTGAAAGGGGGTTAGGCCAGTAATAAGAACACCTGCAAAGCCAAATACACAGCCACCATAATCGCTCCAACATTCTACATGTCATCGTACTTTATATATGTGATATGTGTTTCTAACATATTTCCAGAGACGTGAAAGCATTGGTGACCAAGCATAGTGCCCATCCATGTATATTTCCAAATCCTTTAGGAACACACATTTATAATACATTATATAAATATTTGTGAGCATATCATAGGGCCCATGTATAACATGATATTTTGTGAGCCTACCCAATACATGTTAGGAAAAGGAAATGTAAGAAATAAGTGATAATGGATACTTGTATGTAACTAAAATAGGGGCATACATTAGAATTTTTAGGGCTACCAAATACCCACACCTATTACCCAAACTCATTCTTGACAAGCTTTTTCTTTAGGAAGTAGGAAACTTTTACAATTAATTCTTAAATTAACATATTGTTGGCCCAAACAAGTTTCTGCATTAACAAATAATTCTTCATTTGGAAATTCATATCAAATACACGAATAAATTGATAGATTAGGTGGCTGAAAAATATATATGCTTTGGGCTCAAAAACTTGTTCCAAGTCCTTGCAAAAATATGCTTTAAGAAGCTGGAAGAACTATAAAATTATGTCCTAATACTGCCTTAAAAACTAGATGATATGGTTGAAATAGATCTATAAAAATATGTTCAAAGTGATGCCCAAAATCAATATTGAAAATGGGCATATCCCCTTTTATGCCTGGTTTCTCTATAGGTTCCAAATATTTAGGTTCCTCATTAGATGCTTCACTATATGAATCATACATGGGGTCCCCAAAACTATGATTATTGATTTCAAATATAACATCCAACTCTTCATGAAATGGATAAATGCATGCATTTTCAATCTCATCATCAAGCAAGGGTTTTCCTACAAAATATTCATCATTAGAATATCAACAATATGGACCATATAATTCATATTCTTGGGATGAGGTAATATAATAGGAGAATGGGTTCTTTCATAAATAGGGACTTCTTCAAAGGAATCTTCATGGATTTTTTCAAGGGCTTGATTTTCTGGAGGGTAAACTGGATCCTCAACAGATTCCTCATCAAGAATAGGATCCCATATCTTGTATAATATTTACAATTGAGTATACACCCTTACTAGGAATCCATATATACCAATTTATTATGTCATGTTTTTGCAAGTTAAGATATATATCAGAACATATTCATATTAATATAATCAGGGCCACATTCAACCTTGGAAGAGATTCAATATGTAATTCAACATGAAACCTAGCAGAATCCTATTGCCCATGGAATTTCAGAATGCATTCCTCCCAACTATCATTATGAAATTGATTAGGATACCCCAAGATGTCCAAGAAAACCATTATACTTAATCAATTGTGCATTCATTTCTATTCAAAAAATGCCATATTTTCTTTTCTTTAATTAGGGTACCAAATATGAAAATGCACATGAGCATAATTCAAACC
>LPNX010232567.1:106550-130950 GCA_001517045.1 Pseudotsuga menziesii
TAATAATTACCTCATCATTAGTTCAAAGAATGCCCAGGTTATATTTGGAATTTCAATATCCTTTGCCTATTTCAATATACGATCTTTTTCATTAAATTGGAGGTACACTTATTTCTTGAAACTCTTTAGGACTCTTGATACATGATGCTTCCTTTATGTGCCATTAAAAATTTCTATGTCTTTAATGTTTTTCTTCCTCAAGGGTTGTATCTATTTTCTTGCTATTTTTCAGAATATTACACAAAGCTACAATTTTTGGAATTGCCCTTTCTTTAGTTCCTAGCAAGGAAGATTATTTTAGGTTATCCTTTTATAGCATGGCTACCACTTTCCACTTCCAATCGGAGGAAATTTTGATTACCATGGCTTACATGCACTTGAGGTTTCCCTTCTCAAGGCCTTGGTTCAATTTGAGACATGATTTCTAGTGCCAACCTAACAAGGGACACATTTACCTTGCTCAACTTGAAAGACGCCACTTTTTTCTGCACTTCTAGGATTTATTGTCTAAGATGTGCCTCTTGGAAATTATCATAATGGTACCAGGAGCTTGGGAACATTAATACAAATTTTCAAGGGAATGGGAATGCAGTTATTGGAGGTTCCTCATTGGGAGTTTGTACAAGCTTCCTACTAAGCTGAGAACGCTTCAACCCAAAATTTGGTAGGTTATATAATGATTTAATGTGCCAAAATCTCCCTCTAAAATGTTAAATGCCAATAGATTATATGACCAAAATCCTAAAATAATCCTATAATTAAACCCCTCTTCAATAATACACAAGCAAGTCACTCTTGGTGCCTTCTCTGGTTTGTTTGAGTGAACAACACTACCTGTGACAGAGGTAGGACATGGATTCTAAGTTATAAGCTTGAATCCATGGTTGTTACTTGAGAGAGGTGGCTTGAGGGCTGAGGTTAGTGAGAAAGGAGGCTTTAGATGGGTTTATAAACCATCTCTTGAGCTTGATTCAGTCTGCCCTTTTCTTAACCTCTGCCAACTCAAATTTTCTGGCACATGTCATTAGCTGACTATGGCTTATTCTCATCATCAAGCTGTAAGTTAAGGTTTCAATCCATCAATATGCACTTGGATGTTCTCTCTGCAGTAATACTACAACCCAGCGACCTTTAGGGTTTGAATCCCATCAACGCATATTATAGGTTCTGTGTTCCACTCAACATCACAATGAACAGCAAAAGTTCTTTGCTCTTTGCCTAAAATGCTCCTCAATTCATTTGTGAAGAGGAATAATGCTAGTTCTTCAACTCATGAATTTTGGGTTTACTCCCACTAAACATCCTCTAGGATCGAATCCTCAATCATAAATTTATTCACCATGCCTCTAAGTCAGGATCATGGATGTAGGGGATTTCCACTGTGCTTTGGACTCGGTTCAATTTCTACTTGATCATATCATGCCCAAAGCCTCCAGATTGGAACTACAATTTGTTTGGATATATTTTTTTTCTTTGACCTCTGACATTTCTATAGGTAATCGATTTCATCCAAGAACCCAACAACAATGCTTCACATATAGCAGATTTGCATCAAATTATAGGTTGACACTTGGGACAGTTGAATAATCCCCAACCTTTTACTCAGACTCCTTGACAAACTCCAATTGTTCTTCAATTGGATTAGAGTTTAGACTTCTTACCATAGCTTGCTAAACATGGTCTTTGTCACACTTCATAACAAACATAAATGAATGAAAAATATTCCCATTTAACTAACATTGAATTGCACAAAAAAAACATTTTACTTAACAAAATCAATGCTTATAACAATCTATGAAATTCCATCCACTGGCTATGAAAACATTTACAAAAACATTACAGAGTTCTGAAACATAATTGAAGAAAGGCAGACAGAGAGAGCCGATCTCATTCATAAACACACGAAATCAACAACTTTGCAAGAGAAAAATATTTCTGTGTATTAGTGTCTCTTCCTCTCGATTAGTTCTTCAGTACATAAAAAATAATGCCAACCAACCAATCCCCCAAACATAATCAGCGTAGGTTTTTATATGTAAATGAAGAGGTAACTCCTTCCAATGACAAAGTGCTTCCCTTTTCCAAAATTGAACAGGTCGATCAATCTCTACTAAAAAACTATCGGTATCTCTCCATCTTCTTCGACACTTGAGTAAGATGATTTCTGTGAGGGCGTCGTATCCACATCTACCAAATGATTAGAGAAATATCCTCAATCTCATTCCTTGGAAATATGAAATAATAACAAATAAACTATAAATAAACTAAATCTAAAACAAAATCAAGTTAACAAAACTGAAAGAATAAAATTAAACTATAATCAAACTAAATTAAAATTAAAATCAAATTACATTATAAAAAAAAAGAATCATCATCCCTTCATAGAAGGGGAGGTTTTTTGAGTCAGGTTTTTATGTTGACACTATTGACATACTTTTCCTCTCATATGGTCAGAGGTTATTTTGGATCATTTTGTCTATGGGCTATTATGCCTGACATCATTTTTTATTTATATGGGCTGTTATATGTTTATCGTGTTCTTTGAACAGATATGGCTCCAGTACTGTTTTATTGTCTTAAAACAGTCTATTGGTGGGCTGAAATTTTTGTGGGTTGGGGTATGATTGTTGACCTTATAGCCGCTTGCTGATATATGTTTATAAATATGCTATGCATATCTACAAAATGTAATTTTGTCTCTCTACGGATGAAATAAATTTTTTTTTTCCTAGGAAAAAAAAAATTTAAAAAGGAAAAAATAAACTAATAAAATATTCTGGCAAGTTAGGCAGTGATATCCTAGGAAATTTAATCAATAAAGAATAATGATCTCAATTCCTTCAGTGTAGCGGTCTCTAATGACTCATTGATATTCTTTTGAATGTTTCATTTGTAATGTTTTGATGGCGTAAAATATGTCTCCTTGAAATAAACAGCTTGAGCCAGCTCTTGCTTGGTTAACACTACAAATACACCAATGTGGCAGTCCATTCTGTGAATCCATGTGTATTCCTTTGACATGTTGAAGATCCATATAATCTATTATGTTTTCTTTTCTGGATCTGATCATTCTTTCCTTTGATCTAGTATGATTCTAATTTGAACGCTGGTGGGTGCCAATGTAGAACAATCTTCCCCTTTCATTACCATATGATAGACGCCCTTCTAAGATTACATTTCACTCAAGCTCACCGTGTTCAAAGCTTCAATGGAACAAGGTATGTTTTAATCTATGGCCATCCCAAAAATTTTCAATTTATTGTTTCTACGTTTGATTGATATTCAAATGATAAAAATTTATCCCAAGAACTCTGAAATTGCTTCAGAAATGGGCTTTTTTCATTGAATTTGATCACCTTTTTTTAATTAAAATTTGTGCATAACCCGAGAACTATGAAATTGCTTCAAAAATTGCTCAAATACAAGCTAAAGATGTGATGCTAACTTGGAAAAAGGATTATCCAATTAATCTCGTGAACAAACACTTGTAAAAAAGAGTATGGATAACCCCTCCATCCATTTTTCATTGTTAAGGTTTTGGCTCCAGTTCTTAATTTCCAATTTGATGTACCTAATCTTCTCCTATTTCGGAATTGGTAGTAGTGATCAAATTTGAAGGGTGGGTCTTAATTTCAATTGGAAGGGCATTTATTCTTGGAGCCCTTCAAAGATTAAGGGTAGTATAAATAATTGTATTTCAATTGACAAGTTTAAATTAACTAAACCCTTTCACCAAAAATAATGTAAAAAATAAAATTGTTCTTTCAAATTTTTTATAATTTTTAACAATTGAGTACCTCTTACTATTTACAGAAAAAAAATGATATATTTTCAATAAAACCTATTTTGAACACATTAAGTTGTTATATGTGTATCATTAATTTTACAGTTCAGTAATATAACTATTATTCTATTGTATTTCTTCAAGTTGGAGCAAACTTCATTATACAAAAAACTACTTAGACTATGTAATAATAATATTGGGGCATCCACGTGCAATCCAAGCTTGAGAGATGTAAGAATTATAAGGATTGCACACCTAAGAAAAAATAATATAGAACTCATAAAACATTAAAAAAAATTCCTACATACCAAGCAAGTTAGCAAAGCTAGCATAATTAGGGTCAGGGCATCAAATGTTTTTATTCAACACTTATCATGAAAGAATACATGTATGGGATGGAGGGGCAATGGAATCAAGCCTAAGTCAATTGAACCCTTGCAACTCACTGCATGTCCGAGTCTCAACAATATGCCTTTTAAGTTGAACCAAAATACCAAAAGAAGTTTATTAATGGCTAGATTTGAGAAAGTTCTAGGTGTGAGTAATTAAGGGCTTGGGGATCTAATTTTTTTTGTGTTTTGTACTAGTCAAGGATTTAGTGAATCCATAATCACATGCAGGAATTTAAGTTATTTAATGAAAACAATTAATGTGTATACCTCTATGTAACTGTTTTCCATGTTGACGGAGGCCACTACCCTCTTTATTGTCTTACCAAAAGGCATGATAATGAGGAAGAAGACCTAAAGTTATGGACCTCACCTTCAAAGAATTCCTTGCAAGCACATTAGTGAGGAGTGATAAGAAGATCACAACAATCCAAATCTCAGTTGATAGTGTTAATTAAATACTTATATGGTAAATTTAATATAAGACTTACTTATAGTTGTTTCTTACTCTTTGCGTCCTCACACATTTAATACTTTATGATTGTCTCTGTGACTTGACCCAATTTGTATTATAAGGTGAGGATGTGCATGCATAATAATCCTTAGTTATGACTATGATATGAGGATTTAAAGGGAAGAGGATGTAAAGACAAGTAATTTTTATATGTATTTTGGTGGTGATGAGGACAAATGTTGTGAGAAACCACAAATGTTTGGAAGGGTGGAGGGAGATTACATCATGATCATGCCACCCATCAAATTGAAGACTATTCTTGAACCAACAATTGTTTTTTTTTAATTTTATTAATAACCATTGTTTTTGCATATCGTGTGCCCAATGACACCTCTCTATAGCAATGCATAAATCGACCTCTGCATAGTTTGTGATCCTAACTACATGCCATTATTTGTATTTGCACGACATCGGGTGTTGTTTATAGTTGTCGTGAGTCCATGATATTCATGCAAAAAATAAAGTCTTGTAGAGGAGGACCCATCAACCGACCTTTTGAATTTTAGTTTGACGAAAAATGAGTGGACATTGGTAGCGAGGTTCACATATGTAGTAGGAACAAAGTTTTGAGCTCGTTTCGGGCCTAGTAGTAGTCTATTAGTTGTTATTTTTTATTATAGTCGTAGTTTTTGACACATTGTCACACTTTAGATTGAAGCCCTAAGTGACTTGGGAATTAGAGTCACATCTCGATGGCTAGTGCCTCGTAGTCATCAATGATTACTGGTCATCTTACACAACTAAGCACTCAGTGCATGACATGAGTGAGTGAGTGATTATAATTTATCATATTTCCAATATTTTGAATGATGAGTTGAAATTTATAGCATAGGAATTTCAACAACTTGAGAAATTTATATAGATGGATAATTTCAAATCTTTCCCTTCCTTTAAAATGTTGATATAAATTATGACCTTCTTATCATACCTTATTTATATTTTATTATCGTTTCCTTCCTCTTACCCCGGTCCTTCATATTCTTTGGAAAAAAAACCTATATTCCTAGCCTTTTATTGGTAGCTAACCTCGGTCTCCATATTTGATGAGGACAAAATGCTAGAGGAGCCTCCTTATCCCACAATACACTGATGAATAGTGTATGAGTTAAATGGATAGTTCTTTTCAAATGTGTGAAAGAAAGAAGGTGTTGCTCTGATAGTTTATATGAGTCAAAGGTAATGATAGCAGGGTAAACAAATACATGACTTGAAAAAGGTGGCAGGGTAAACAAAAACATGACTTGAAAAAGGCGGTTCAATATATCTACTTAACCTCAAGAGATCGATCGAATAGAAGCTGTGGGAATTTGTTGGGTTCAAGAAGATCAAGCTCTGAGTCGTTATATTGAAGGGTAAAATTCAAATTTTAAATTTTTTTTGAAGAACAATTTTAAGGGAAGGGTTCAATTTTGAATGCTGATTGGTAGGTCTTTTCTTCAACTGCCTATGAAATTGTGCCCATTTCGGCTTTTCAACATATTGAACAAATAACTACCAGGGAGTGAGGAGGAAGGATGCAGAGCATAAAGAAAGTAGACTTGTTGCAGGGTGTAATTGTGTTATGTGTGATTGTGATTGGCGTGATGGGTATCAGTAGTAGTTAAGGGGCGGAAGCCATGGGAACTCTTGGTGGATTGCGCGAAGTGAAATATTTTCAGAACTCAATAGAGACGCTCAATCTTGGGCACCTTTCCATTGATGAGCACAACAAACAACAGGTATATGACCTGATCTTTTATTATTATTATTTATTTTTATTAGGAGGGATTTCATTTGTTTTTTATTTGTGGAAATTCCATTTGTTAATCGATCTGTTCTCTCTGTTTGTATCTATGTCTCCAGAACGGGCAATGTAATGCTTCGTCGAGTGATTGGGACACAGGAGTAAGTGGTGGCGGGGACTCTATATTATCTGACCATAGAGGCCAAGGACAACGATCATCCTAATCTGTACAAAGCGAAGGCTTGGGTCAAACCCTCGGAGAATTTCAAGTGTTTGGAGGAATTTAAACTCGTGGAGAAACCCTCTGTTTCTAGGGCTGACCTTGGCGTCAAACAAGGTAAGTCCCATACCTCAATTATAAACTCAATTTTGATGGGATTAGGAGGGCAGGTTTTTTATCCATTTCAGTTTCCTTCAGGATTGATTGCTTGGTTTTGATAATTTTATGGGTAATTTCTCATAGATGAAGTGATACTACTTATTTCGAATCTCGATACTACAATATTTCTAGAAGATGCTTATATTACATATCAGATCACGAAGATAACAAAATAGGTTATACGCTTAATGAATATTGGTATTAATCACGATTTAGGACTTGGAAAACAATAGAACAAATGTCTAAACTTATGGCTTGAAATATGGAAATGATAAAAATAATAACCCTCTATTTTAATATATTGAAATAGTTTTTGAAATGCTAGGCATACCCTTTTTGAATCTATATCTCGATTTTCTAGTTTTCATACTTGAAATTTCAAATGCTCCCGAGGATGCTAATTGAATATAAATTCAAAATTGTCCACTATTTAAAATTTGTGGAAGACTCTGACCAATTGCTTTATCTTCTTCTTCTCATTACATCTTCTTCCCTTTTTACATGTTTGAGATATGGAAGTGATTATTGATCCTCTACCATTTTTCATTTTACTTTCTTAATACCTTGGAAAAATCAAACCATCCCTTTGAATGTTGATCCAATGCTTTAAGAATGTCAACCGTTTCTTAAGCTACCACATGTACCTATGCATACTCAAAACTATAACTTTTGTGTAGCTGAAATCAAGCTAAAAATTGATGTGTCAACCCTTCATTGTATGATTCACCTAGCATCCTACAAGGTTCTTGTTGTATTTCAGCCCTGGTCATATTTACTACAACAAATGATGGGACCTAAGAGTAATCTCTTCACAGACATCAGAAGGCAATTTCTTCACTATGTGGCTCTCACAACGTCATCACAAGTATTTTGCTGAAACCTTTGAATCTACTATCTAGTACTCCTCATAGCGTCGGCTATCCACATGATGGCTTGGTCAATCCACAATTCTAGTCCTCTATAAAAAATATACATATGTATTTAACACTGATAAATACACTCACATCATCCCAGGAATATATTTGGCAATTTGCAATTTTTATTGCCTGTAACAGCAGTACAAATAGGTGTTTAGGATAAGATTTCAAGTGTACCTTCAATTCTGAGTTTGATTGTTTGTTACAACTGCCTGGTACAATGATTTATAAAATTTTATGTAACTTTCAGTCCTTCAATTGATATCTACTAAGTCTATGATTTATCAAATTGTGACTGTGACTTTTATATTGTATATGTGTGTGTGTGTGTGTGTGTGTGTGTGTGTGTGTGTGTGTGTGTATGTGTGTGTGTGTGTGTGTGTATATATATATATGTGTGTGTGTGTGTGTGTGTGTGTGTGTGTGTGTGTGTAGTGCCCCTGGCGTACCCAAGTACCCTGTTTCAAAAAGTGGTGTCCCCATCCCCGTATCCAAGTTTCCTGGCAACTTAGCCTCCCATAAATCATCACAATGTAGTGTCTATAGACTTACTTGTGTTGCTGAAATCAAGCTAAAAATTGATGTTTTCGCCCTTCACTGTATGATTCACCTAGCATCCTAGAAGGTTCTTGTTGTATTTCATCCCTAGTCATATTAACTACAACAAATGATGGGACCTAAGAGTAATCTATTCACAGACATCATAGACAATTTCTTCACTATGTGTCTCTCACAATGTCATCACAAGTATTTTGCTGAAACCTTTGTATCTACTATCTATTACTCCTCACAGCATCAACAATTCCCACAATGGCTTTGTCAATCTATAATACTACTCCTCTATAATCCTTATACCTAGATAGATGCATTCCCATGCAAGAAGCATCATATACCCTATGGAATTATTCCATTGAGGCATATCACAGACAATCTCTGCAAACTCCCCCCCCACCTTCTGTATTCCTGACAACAATGTAATATTCCACACCTCTAGCACAGCTCTTACCACAGTGGATGTTTTTTATATCCCCTCTAGCAATCCTCTTGATTGGTACAACTCTTCAAATCTGATGGAAGCTCCCCTTGATTATGTTTTCCATGCCTTTTGCACCCAGGTCGCACAGCTTCACAGGGCAACTCCATTATTCATTATTCAAGTTGTACAAATGGGTGGCTCCTCTCAGGGACAATGCAACTCTCATCATGGTGACTTTGCCCCTCTTTATATCACCTTTAAAGTTCCAACTCACCATGTGGACCCTGATTCATGGTATTCTTCTTCACATTAGCAACTCTATAAAACGTTTAACCCCTGATACTCCTACCATGCCTTTTTTTTATTCCTTTTAACATTATAACAATTGATCATTAAAAAAAAGTCTTATATTCAAGATGACTCAAACCACATCATTCTTGACTTGGATTCACTTGTCCTCTTTATCTTTTGTCCAACCTTTGCTTGCGTGTTTACACAATCCCTTGGACCATCTTTGATCCACAACAATCCATACTACTAGGCCTTCACACGTTTCTTTGGTGTCTCCTCGGTGTGGCTCCGATAAAATGTCAGTTTTTACACACAAACATAGACAAGAATACAAATAACAATAACAGAGAGAATGGATTGATACATGTTCAACGATGCAGTTTCTCTTTACATAGTAGGAGAGGAAGGAAGAAGTTGCAAAACTCCCAAATACCTAATATTTAAATGACTACATCAATTAGCTCATGATTACATCACTTTATAAGTTTATTATTAAGACTTTATTATAACGTCCAAGTCCTAATTAGCACTTCTAAGTTCTAATTATGACATATATGTATACCATTGTTTCTTTTGACAGTCATTGTTCATATTTCCCTACTGTAGATTAATAACACTAAGGATGGCAAAGGAATTCACTTTTTCAAACATAGAATGGGCTTAACACCAGTAAAAATTCCTAGAGGGACTGTTGTGGTGTACTGTACTAAGAAGATCCACTGGAGATTATTGATCAATCTTGGTTCCTATAATTACTTTGACCAGGACAAATGTCTTTAAGCCATGCATATTATAGTCCTGACTCCTAACTATTTACGACTTGTCACTGCTAACAATCTGTCACATGGTTCGGGTTTGATGAAATTCAGATAAAATTTGATGCTGCTAATTAAAGGGCACAAATTTGGCTCTTCCACACCAAAAATACTAACTGATCCTAATTTCAATGGCACAATGGAGCATGGCGCAGTATATCTATCCCCAGAAGTTCTCAATTAAAACTGCCCAATCTCAAAACTGATTCTCTTTCTCGGTTGGGCCTGTCAAGTGCCCCTAAATTTCTTCTTTTACATTAACAAAATAAAGTCACAGGACTTGACAAATTCCCTCAACATATCTCCTCATGTGGCAATCTAATGGGACCCCGTGCATAATTTCTGCCTGTTGCCTTTCATAGAAAAATTGAATTGAAATCGTTTAAATAAGTTTTATTGCATTAGGATTTGCTAAGTCTTTTAAGTTTCCCGGGAAGTGGTTTGTATCATATTGCTTAGAGAAAATATGATCCTCGTAATGCTTATGAATTTGTGAGAGGTGAAGTAGAATGCCATTATGAAAGTCATTGTTAGTGTCATATGCTTAGGTTGTATCCTGCTTCGTAAAATATATTCCTACAAATTTGAATGCAATTATAGGTCACCCTCTATGACTATTCTTTATAATAAACTGTAAATAGGTCACCTTTGGCTTATTTGAGCTCATTATCTGTATCCTCTTCTGGGGTGTTTTTGCTTTGCTTGTCCTATCAGAGGAATGGTGAATAAGGCCTTCCCGAAACATAAATTGATTATAGTTTTGTAGTAAAAAACTTAGGTTTTCCCTTCAGATTTCAATGCATTAGGCAATTGGAAATGCTGGTAGTATTTGTATTTCCCAAGAAAGGCCCCGAGTCCATCTCCATTATATTGTCATTGTTTTGTTCTCATTAAAACCAAATGCCTTCTACCACCTGTAGTCGTTGCTTTGACAAACGATCTACCTGTACATTTCTCACCCTGTATATATGTTGAAAACTGATCTTCTAGAATAAACCTACAATTTGAATCGATTCTTCATAGATGGCCATCAAAAAAGATGCTCTTTGGAGCCCTTTTAACCTCACGCAATCCATTACTAACCTATAGTCCCCACAGACCTGCAGATTTGTAACACCTTTTGATAGAACAAGCAACAAAGCCAGTTTTAGAGCCTTCATTTATGCACAATTATTTGTACTCTACCCCAGATCTATTACAAAGGTAATTGTGATTGAAGTTTTTAAGCTCTTAAAATCAAATATTGTGTTAGATTGTATTGTTAGGCTCCATTACTTAATTTATTGAGATTTATACTATCGAAAAAAACAGTGCACCTTCATTGTATAATTGCATTCATTATGTCATCCAACTTTTCCAAGTCATGGTACTCAATAATATCACAACAAAGATTTGAGTTTGAACCTTAATATCACAACAAAGCTTTGAGTTTGAACCTTTCGAGCTTTGCATGACACACATTTTAATTAGCATATTTACACACGTTTTAATTAGCATATTTAGGATCTAAAGCTACAAAGGTGATCTAAACTTGTTTTCTCAATAGATTGGGTTAATAGGTTTCCAAGGGCACATATATGGGAAAGATACGATAGACCTAGAGGCATATCAACTTAGTGTAGTCAAGAGTAAATAATAATGAAGGAAATATCAAGCACATAACAATGTACCCTCTCTTATTGACGTAATATGTAATATCAGCTCTAATTAGTTGGAAGTAGAGGCCTAACAATAATATACATTTTAGTAAAGTTGTTTGTATGGCATCCTTATAACAATAACCAATCCCTTTCAATGATACAAGCATTAACAATTCATACATTCAATTCGATTCATTAAAGGAAATTTGGGGTCTAAAATGGGCCTTATAAGAAAACGTGACAAAATAAGTTTTTGTGAGTTGGAATTCAAGAACCAATAGAATTTCAATAAAATGAGTCAACCACAATGGTTAATTGACATATTTGTCATGAAAAAAACTACTTTGTGTGTTCGTATTTTCGACATATCTCCCTGTGTTTTTACTCAAATTTCGATCGGGACAGCTCGTTGGATGCGGAATTTGATTCTACATCCAACGAGTACCCACATTGCATACTTTTGATGGACCCCAGTACCCCAAAAACAAGAAATACCTGGAAAAAAAAACGTGATGATGATGTCATCATCACGTTTTTTCAAGTATTTCTTGTTTTTTGGGTAGCGGCTTCCATCAAAAGTATGCAGTGTGGGTACTCGTTGGATGCAGAATCAAATTCTGCATCCAACGAGCTCTCCCGATCGAAATTTGAGTAAAAACACAGGGAGATATGTCGAAAATACGAACACAAAAAGTAGTTTTTTTCTTTCTTCCTCCAAAATTAATCAATATTATTTTATTATTTTAACTATTATTTTATTCTTTTAACTATTATTTTATTATTTTCCTTAGGAGGTCCATTTTAGACCCCAAAATTCCTCTAATGAACAATTCATACATTCAATTCGATTATGGGAGAAGAAAACTTACTAGAACTAGCAGTAACATAGAAAAAAATTGAGGATTTTATCAAGAAATACTAAGCAAGTTGGTAATCATGAAGTAAGTGCATGTATGTTGGGTTACATTGAGATAATGCGCTTTACAATTTAGTATGGAGGAGATTATAATGTTTCTTTGTTTCTCTATAACATTTATGTTAATGAAAATTTAGCGCATCTATGACAATAGTGTCATGCTTTGTGGGATAAATTTGATTTATAGTTATTTTATATATGTGATGATGTTCTTAAATGAAAGTTATTTATAAAGCATGCATTAAAATCTTTGTTAATTGGTTTTAGTGTCATGCTTTATGGGACAACGTTAGTAGCGATCTTTATAGTGACATATCTCTATACAAAAATGATTTATTAGACATCACCCATACCAAAAAATTTGTCAATATGAACGTTGGTTTTGGGTTGATGTGATAACACCCCCAACTCAAGCACTAGCATGCCTACAATTATGGTGCCATGCCTTGTCAACTATATTTGGTTTGTGAGTTTCATCCATGTGATGCTACTAGCTATCTTTACACCGATATATCCCTGTAAGAAGATAATTTATAAGACACAACTTTCACCAAAAGCTTTATGAATCTGAATGTTGGCTTTAGGGTGCAAGTCCTTGGGTTGATGTGATAACATCCTACTTCACTCTGGTAATAACACATCTACAGTTTAAGTCTCATACCTTGTGAGCCATGTTTAGTTTGTGGTTGTTATCTATCTGACATTAGTAGTTATCATTAAAGTAGCATATCCCTATATGAAAATGGTTTATAACTTATAAGGAATTACTCACACCAAAAGTTTTGCCAATTCAAAAGTTGGCTTTGGGTGCAAGTTCTTGAGTTGATATTTTGGTATTAACATGCTTATGAGCCATGTTTAGTTTGTGGTTGTTATCTATGTGACATTAGTACTTACCATTAAAGTGGCATATCCCTATATGAAGATGGTTTATGACTTATAAGGCATTACTCACACCAAAAGTTTTGTGAATTCAAAAGTTGGCTTTGGGTGCATGATTGGGGGATGAAAAAAGGGGTCAAGGATGTGCACAGGAGCAAAATCCCTATCTGCGGTGGAAATCCTCAGCAAACTTCGAAGTGGTACCTAGCGGCCAGAGTTTTTACCAAGTGGGTCTTTCTTTTCATTATTCTGGCTAGATTTGGACAGACTTTGTGGTATTGGACCATGAAACCCTCTGCTAAGAATACTGCTGGCCTTGGCGATGTTGTATCAGAGGGACAGATTGCAAAGTTGGAGGAGTTTCTGAAGAAGACGACGAAGATGTTGCAGCTTTAGCTAGAATTGGTGGATATGAAGTTCAGGAAGGAAGTAGAAGGGCTGAAGAAGGAGTTAGAGGAGAGTATAGAGGATCACGCCACTGCATTTTACATGGAGCTTTAGAATTTAAATGTGCACACTGGTGACATCGAGGAATCACTAGTGAAGTTGAAGGGTTCAAGGGTTTTGACGAAGGACGAAGTGTTGGCTTTATTGAATCAGGTCATCGACAAGCGGGCGAGTGAGGGAGAGGGGTAGGCTTTGAGCTTGGATGATATAAGGGTGGTGACAAGGCGGTTAGTGGAAGTAGAGATTGAGAGGCATGCTGCAGACGGGTTGGGAATGGTTGATTTTGTTGTGTGCACAAGTGGTGGCAGGGTGGTGCATCATTCTAAAGGGTACTTTTATGGGAATGGAAGGAAATGGGGTCTTTCCGCAGTTGGATCTTTATTCAAGATAGGAAACCCAATGCATCCTTATGCAGGTAAGGTATTGGAACCAAGATTTGGGGAACTTGGTTAGTGTTTTCCTTTGAAGGGGAGCAGGGTGTTTGTGGATATTGCTTTAAGGACTGCTATTTTTATCAATGATGTTACTCTCGAGCATGTGGCAAAGGTATGTTGTGATAATTTTCATTCTTTTCTATACACCCCACCCATTCTAAACCATCCAAGTGTCACCTAGAAGATGGCCTTTCCACAAAAGCAAGGTAGAAAAGAAGTGAGATTTAGCTTGAAATAAGAACACTTTTGTAACCCAACATTTCAAAAACATGTACAATTGCTTTTTCCTTGCCACAAACAACGTCAATTACACTTGCTTTATGGAGCATATGCTTGACAACTGACTCCTTTTGGGGGAGAAGCCACCCGTAAGCTCTATATGTAAGAGAAGAATGTGATTTCCAAATGGATTTACACCTCATCAACCATTGTGCCACATGATCCTTTATCCCCCATCCTATGTTCAAGCAAGGGACTTTGTAAACTATGTGCTAGACCATATCATAAAGATCCTTTGTAACATAGATGTATAAGGGCTTCCCATTCCTCTTTCTCCAATCCCTTTATAATGGACTTGCCTCATGCAATTGCATTTTACAAAACACTCTTCAGGAATCATGCGACAACGTCCTCTAAACAAATTTATTCAAATGAGTGAGCTTTTGTGCTTGGTTAAGAGCATGCATGGGTGCCATTCTTTTTGGGTTGTGACTGTGTATCCTAGTGACTGTGTAAAAAACATCTTAATTGGGTTGTGAATGTACCTTACCTCTTTGACCATGACTTGTTTGCAGCTCACCTCAAACTGAGCTATGGTTGTGTAAAGCCCTAAATGATAGGTCAGCATTGGTGTTAAGTATGCTGAGGTATTTTGAGGGTGTTTGACTATGTTTAGGGTTGAGTATCTTCAGTGGATACTCTTCACACTTGATAACTAAGATATATTTCTTACTATTGTAAGTTCATAGCCTTAAATCTAACCTTCTATCTCTCAAGGTATGTTGATTGTTTCTATGGTAACTTGTCAGATATATTCCAAGCTTTGAACATTGGAATCAATTCATTATCATTCTAATGAAAAGGGGTAGACTGTTCTCTACAATGTAACCTTTCAGAGTTAAGAAAATTACATGTGGTGATTGGTTATCTCTTGGTTGCATTTTCCATGTGGAAGTGGCAACCACCCCAATGCCACTAGGAGCCTACATTTACACACCTTCATAAATGTGTCCAATCAATACCTACCTTCAACGCTTTTCAATTTCATTTATACAACATTTAAACTGCCCTTAAATGCTGATTTCTTCTTGGCGTGGGCTACCCAGGGTCTGTTATCAGTGCCCAATAATATACCAATAGCTTTCTGTTAATCCATGCATAAGTTATAATGCTTTGAGTGTATGAGAATTGTGCTTATCTGCCCTCCATAAAATGCAAAATAAAACTTGAGAATTGTTCCATTTTCACAGAATGCAAAATAAGGATGGACGGTCATGCCCGACTTAAAAATTAGGATTCCAAATTGGATGTGATAGCCAAGATAGCTTGTGAAATGTAGGACATCCCTGCTGCACCTTCTAGTTTACATGGATTTTGACCGAGCATTGATCTGTTTAACATTAAATATTATATGAATAAATTAATGTTCAAGAGAAAGACTAGGTTTATCTATAACACTATATTACTCTATTTGTGTACATGTACTAGAATTATCCACCAGAGCGGCTTGTGGACATAATTGCAAGGGTTTTAGATTTAGTACAACCCTGGACTTGTGGCTATCATGACTCTTACTACATGCCTCTAATCACTAGCTACATCGTGTGCATACGAGTTGAACTTGAGATCTTGTCAATGAACACACATTGGGCACCATGTTAAGGGAAATAGTAAGTTTCTTAGGACTTATCTGATTGCTATTGTTATCATTATTATTTTAAATATTTATAGTTTGTCAAATATAATTCTAAAATCTAGGCAGAAGTCTCATGGTTGCAATTGAGTACCTAGAAGCAACATATGAAAGCCATCTTCAACACATATGTTTATTACAAATAGGTGAGAGAGCCCAATGGTGGGGAATAACTTGATGTAGCTGTAGGGAAGGAGACCTTGGTAGAGGATAAATTTGATGTAAATAATCGTGAATCAATGGTGCTTATTAAGTTGCCAATAACTGACAAGATGCATATAGAAGAGTAGGACTTTGGTGGCACATATAATTTGGAGGCAGTTGTGAGAGATGCATACATTTTTTTATGAGATGAATGGTTCATAAATTGATGTTGCACACAAAACACAGAACGAAGGCACTCAAAGTGCATAAATGCATATACGAAATATAATATTTTCTTATTGTAATAATGATACATGATGATTAAAAATGACAAGGAATTGAGCATGAACATTATGGAGGACATATAAAGACAATATGTTTTGGTCACTTGGGTAGATCCACCTAGTGGGCTTGATATCATGCAAATATGCACAGGAAAATTCACCTAACAACTATAGGTAAACCAACATTAGTCACAGTTGGAAGCGTCTATGGGTTCTTACTATAGGAAAACCAACATTTTATTAAATCTGTGGGTTCTTACCTAATTGAAATTTTGTTTCAAGAAGAAGATAGGGGATTTATATTTTAATTTTTTCACAACCTAATTAAAATTTTGTTTCCAAAAAAAGACAGAGGATTTATATTTTAATTTTTTCAAGGATAATAATAAATGTGAGTTAAAATCTTAAAGTATAATTGATGGTATTTGGATCTTCTTTATTTTATAACTATATTTTTATAAGTAAAAAAGACTGAACCGAACGAAGTTATGATGGGGATACTAGGGCTATCGATCAGCCTTCTTCTTTTCAAGCAGAATGGAAAAACCACCCTAAATTGGATTTTAAGCATGTTTGTATTTGGATCTTATTGTCTTTTATTAGAATTACAAATGATGAAATCTATGTGTTAATATTGCTCCTCTTCCTAATTCTTAAAGGGTGCTTGCTCAATGGAAGAGCGGCTGCTTTACAAGCAGGAGATTGGTGGTTCAATTCCTCCATGCCCTAATGATATTGCAATGTATTTCTAAAGGTAAAAAATGTAGTAGTGAAAGATGGATGCAATATTAGATGCAATACTAAATGCAAAACATGATGTAAAAGTGGATGTGACACCAAACACAAAAGTGGATGCAAAATCCGACCTTATGTCAGACGCAAATGTGGACACAAAAATGGATGTCACACTAAACGCAAAATTGGATGCAAAAAGAGTCTCAACACTAGACACAATTAATGACTCAAAACTAGATGTAATAATATGTCCAAAACTAGACGCAACAATAGATGAAAAAGTGGATTCCTAACTAGATGTAAAATTGGAAATTAAATTGAGCACAAAATATGGTGTATCGATGGACATAAAACTAGGTGTAACACCAGGTGCAAAACTAGAAGCAACATTTGGCGCAAACAAAAACTTAAAACAAGACACAATTTTAGATGCAAGACGAGACAAAACATTGGATGTAAAACTAGACGTAATATTGAATGAAAGATGGGATGCAACATTGGACACACAACTAGATGCAATATTAGATACAAACATGGCTGCAAAACTAGGCACAACACTAGGCGCAACACTAGGTGCAAAATTGGGCTCAGACATAGATGCAAAAAAAGACATCAACCAGGATGCAACACTAGGTGCAAACCTAGATGCAATATATGACGTAAAACGAGATGAAACATTTGGCACAAACATGGATACAAAAAAAGACGTAAAACAAGATACAAAATTAGATGCAAATGGGGATGCAACATTATAAGTAAATTTGGATGCAAAACTAGACGCAATATTGGGCCTAAAATTGGATGCAAACCTAGATGCAGAATTGGACACATAATTTTTTGTAAAACATGGTGCAAAATTGGGTGTAAGACTCGATGAAAAATTAGGAGAAAAATAAGATGCAACATTGGATGCAAAAATGAGCGTGAAACTGGGTGCAAACAAGGATGTAACAAAGGACGCAAAAAAAGATGCAATAGAAGTTGAAAAATTGGGCGCAAATAAAGGCGTAACATTAGATGCAAAAAATTGGGCGCAAAAATGGACGCAAAAATGGATGTTAAAAAGGATGGAAAAAAAGATGCAATAGACGGCGTTTTATGAAAAAGTACAATAGCAGTTTTAGCGCCAGATTGTTCACCACAATTGGGAAAAATTACACTAAAATCCGACGCTAAATTCAACGCTAAATCCAGTTTTTGTTGTAGTGACACTTGTTCATTGTTCTTTTATCCATTAGGCCCACTCAGTCTATACACGTTTTGGACCTTGATATTTATGGATGATACATATTCAGTAAAGGATCATAGAAAATAGACAAATACAACATCCATTTGAATGGGAACATATGTGTGGAAACCTCTCTTAAATTTAAGATCTTCAGTAGACATTATGTTGATATAGATGTCTATTAAAAGTCACCTTCTTGAATCCTTTTGTTAGGGGTTTTTTTGTAGGTTGTGACTAACAACACTAGGATATTGGGATTCCATGCCTATATTTACAACTTTCTTATTTGTCTGCTTAGATTGTCTCAATCGAGGTGCCACATTGTGCATAATTACCACACAACAAGACATAAGAATGTATTGAACATGTAGTGTATTTCTTGCAATTGATGATAGGATGGAACTCTTTGAGGCTATATACCAAATTTCACACTAACATTTCACATTACAAATGACTTGAAACTACCATTTTATGGAACAATAGCATTTTTGTAACCAAATACCTGTTGTAGTTGTGGGTTTTCTGGGTTTACAACCACATTATCATGGATGTTCAAGTCAATGTTTTGGATTCTACCAATGGGTCCATCTTCAAGACCATGAATTATGCTTGGGGGTGTTACCTCCCAAGCTTGCAGCACACTTTTGGAAATAAGGACGCACCAAGATTCAGGGACGTCAATGAGCACAATGTGCCTTTAATGCAAAGATATTTGGGTATACTGCCAAGTTCACATTCAAATCCTTAGTCAAGCAGCATAAGAAAATATTAGAGATCAATAGGGGTAGAACCCCCTCTATTCTCTTCCACCATCAATGATTTAATAGGACCTCCTACAACAAAGGTAATAGCTTCAAAATTTTGGATCCTCTTGACATGACTGAAGGAGACTAAAAGAGACCTGCAACAGCTTGAATTTTTCCCAAAAGGACTGGGAGATCGATTATGCAACATGTAGGAGCCATTACACCATCTAACCACCAGTTTGGAATCTCTGAAAACCTGTATCCTATCAGCACCTTTATTTATTTAGTGTTCTTCCATTATCAAATAGCTAATAGGACCTCAACAACAAAGGAAATAGCTTCATAATTTTGGATTGTCTTGAGATGAGTGAAGGGGACTAAAAAGAGACCTGTAGCATCTTGAATTTGTTTCAAAAGTCCTTGGAGATAGATTATGCAACCTTTAGGAGACATTACACCACTCAATCACCAGTTTGGAGTCCCTGAAAAATATGTATCATATCAGTACCTTTATCTAATGCACTATTCGATGTTCTTTGGCCATCAAAGATATAATATGACCTCCAACAGCAAATGTAATAGATTCAGAATTGTGGATCCTATTGATTTGAGTGAAGGAGTCAACTGAGAATAGATCTGCAGCAGGTTGATTATGTTTCAAAAGGTCTGGGAGATAGATCATGCAACCATGCAACCTGTAGGAGCCATTCCACTATACAACCACTAGTTTGGACCTTCATCCTATCAGTACCTTTATCCAATGCAATATTCAATGTTCTTCCACCATCAAAGAGCTAATAGGACCTCTAGAAACAAAGGAATAGCTTGACATGGATGAAGGAGACTAAGAAGAGATCTACAGAAGCCAGCTTGAATTTGTTTCAAAAGGTCTGGGAGATAGATCATGCAGCCATGCAACCTGTAGAATCCATTCCATGATTCAACCATTAGTTTGGAGCAGAAAACATGTATCCTATCATTATCATTGTCTAATTCAATATCTAATAGGTTCAATACACAGCAAGTGACTTTGCATTTTTATGTGTGGCTCTGCATAAACTGATCCTGAAATTGACAGAGTGGTCTGAATGGAATAGTGTTTCAGATTCATAAGGACCAGGGTTTTCCTGGTTGGTACCATAAAAAATAATGATCAAGGAAAAGATATATCAATTGCAGGGGGATTGCAATTGCCAATTCCTTCTCTTCTTTTGAGGCTTTTTGAGCTCAACATATATAAGACAAACAAAAAAATATTGAAATTGAGAGTGTTTGTCAATCGCTAGATCTTGTTTTAGGGAAGCATAATCAAGTTCAAGTTGAATATTTGGTTGATTATTTGAATATATGCTGTTTATTTTATAATGCATGTTTGTAGTGTGATTCCTTATGCTTGATGTGCTCCTCAAACACAAGTGTATCTAAATATTAAGTTCCTTTCTCTTCCTCGAGATCTGCCATTTCCTTATCTTCATTTATGTTCATTAGTAGTCTCAACCTTAAGACCTACCATTTACATGCCATTATAGACTCTCTTAGTAGGATACCATTCTATTATTAGCCTTTAGGTAGAAGTAGATGTTGGTGTTTTGTCTGACAATATGCGTGCTCACAATTAAATGATATAATTTCTTATGGGATCAATGGTCAAGAACATGTGTTTCCTTCTTGTGTGTATTGCTGGTATTGTGCTTATATCATTCTTGGTGCCACTGCTTTCTATGTGATACCACCTTTCCTTTTTTCCTTTAATACATTATGCTATTCTTAACTTGCCTTAGCACCTTGTCATTATTTTTCAAGGTTACTGCTTTTTGTGCATTATGTCCTTATATTCTAGAATAATTAAATAACATTCCATAGAAATTTTGATTTCTTCCAAATTGTTCATCAATTTTTCACTTTCAGTGGAAGGCCATTTGTTAGATAGTGTAAGATGTCTAAGATGTTTTTCATCACAAAAAATAACTTCTTTTGAGAGAAAGAGTAAAGAGCTACCTGCAAAGTGAGTTTCTTATAACTAGAGATTATTCCTATGAAGCATTTCATGTATCTTAAAATGTTTTATCCAAAGGTAGAATCGCTCTAGAAAGTTTGATTTGGTGGATGCTTCTAAATCCTAATGATGATTTAGAAATTCCATATTGCATTAAATGATTAAATTACCTACCACCTTATTGATTGTCTCTTCTGGAAACAAAAGCCTAGTTGGTTTAGTGTTTCATTTCGATTGATATTTATATTGGATTATCTTTAGACAATTTTTAAGAATAATATTCACCCTAGTTTTACCTCTATGCAAGGTATAAAAATTGACTTAGTTCTCTGCAATTATGATGATCATATTCTTGTAAGTTTTAAATCCTACTTTTGAATTTGTTCTTATTTGTCAGACAATATGTCTTGAATTAGTTTCTTATGTTGCTTTGGTTTCTCACATAGGTGATGGCAATCCAAATAGGGCCAATGGGGAAAATGCTACATGCCAGGTTTATATTTATGTTTATAGGTGTTGTTGCAACTTTTGTATTTATGAAATTCTCATCTCCTTCAGCATTGGTATAATCTGCTTTCATGCTTCTTTTATGACTATCTTGTAAACTTTACTATTTTAAATAAATTTCTATGGTATAAATAGGTTTTAACCAAAATATCTTGTTATCCTCTAGTGCCTACATAATTCAACTTTGACAATGATCCTAGTGCTTCGATAAGATATCTTTTCTAGTCATAGAAGGATACATGTTGAGTTAAGCTTTTTCTTCCTCGTTTAAGCCCTAACGCCTTTAATATGAACATTCTGAGGATGATTTAGAGTCAAAAAGTTTGAAGGGTGAGGTATAGGCCAAAATTACTTAGTATGGAAGCTTCTAATATGATTATAATTCCCTAATTGGAAGGTCCTTTGTTAGTGAAGAGTCCCCCATGCTGAGATCAATCTTTATTGTTGGGGAATGATTTAAAGATCCTGTACTGAGACATAAAAAAAAATCGCTCATGGGTATTACTGCCCCTCATATTGTGTGAGATTTCCACTTGTGATTTTGATCACAAAGATCAAGCTTTCCATGATAAACCCTTCATTATAAGAAACAACCATGGTAATAGTAACATAAGACAAGGTTCCAAGGTATTAAAGAAAACAAGTAAAGAAGAAATACCATGGCAGAATTTACAATTGAAGGGACGGGGAACATGAAATCTGTCACTACCAAAGTAAGCAACTAAGTAGAAATCTCCAGGTAGGGAGCAATAGAGAAAACCTTGATAAGAAAGCCTCTAAAGATCTATCTACAATTTATAAAATCATATAAATTTTGGAAAGATTTACTAGAAAATTTGTTAGTCTAATTGTAGATTTGTTACCTTAAAATCACAAAACCTATACCAGAGAAGGCACACCCTTTAGCCATTGAATGCTACTTGTTGGATCATACAATTCTCTACTTGTCAGAGACCTCTTAATTTGTTCTGGACAGTGCAATGTGCTCGTAACTCTTATCATATTTCCAAGCATACCGAATTTTTGAGATGATAAGTGTATATTTGGCATTATATCTAATACCTTGTTGTAGTGGTATACTTTTTTTTTACACACCAAATAGTCAAGAAATAGTAAATGCGTTATATACTAGAAAAATGTATTTTGTTCTTTATTGTTTGTTTTGAAGCTGATATTAAACCTCTGTAAAGTTCCCTTCAGTTATCTATACGATCCAACCCTTAAATTATTCTTAAAATTGCTTGTTTGTAAGTCACACAAGTTTTTTGTTTTATGCAATGATTCTCTCTGAGTACAGGTTTCACTGAAAAAGTTACAAGGCTTGCCTAGCATTTTAGTGGAAGGAAGACCAATTTTAGTGTGACAATTTCTATGGAAGTGCTTCCAACTTCAGTTTCAAGACATTTAAATGAAGATCCATCCCTAACTATGTAATTTGAAATCCCTAGAAATTCCAAATTCAGTTTCAAGACCTTGTCCCATGGGAGACAAATCCCTAGAAATTCCATTAGGCCATTATACTATAAAGACTAAAATTGGTCATGCAGTTGAAGATATAATGAAGCACAAATACTAAACCAAGAAAAAAAACAAGTCTTCCTATGCCATTAATTTTCCAAACAAGTTCATTTTTAAAATTAATTTAGGGGATTATAACCTCCCTCTAATATCATTGTAGAAGAGCATCCCCAATATTGATCTTCTCTTCTTCATCCCCTTGTTGTTTCAAGGCTCCATATCATCACAAGTATACTAGGATGTGAGACTAGTTGCACCTTTAAGTGAATAGGATTGGAGAGGGTGTAAAATGATTTTGAGAAAGACAAACTGTAGTTAGTGGTGAAGCTAAGCAAGCTTCTAAGACCCAATCCTAATAAATTCATAAGATCATGGGTTTAACAAGGTTGTTTCAACTTTCAATCCCAAATGAAAGATAACTTCAAGTTATTGGAGTAGATTAATAATAAAGCTGATATTATATAAAGGAAAACCCCCAAACAAAGTACTTATTTTATAATCAACGCCTCATATCAGAGCACCGAAAAATCATGATGTTATATAAAACATATGTGGCCTTCTATGTCTGGATCCAGGGTTCCATTTGTCATTTTTTCGTCAACTACAACATGTTTATTGAAGAATCATATGAATTAAACTCCATTTAGTTTTAGTTACTAAAGGGAGATATGTGTTTTGTTGATACCATTTGTTTAAGTTTTCGCAGTGGTCTGAGAATAGTTAAGTACATTGATTGGTCCTTTGTTGAGTGTTGTGTTGGTGAACAGTTTTAACACAGGTATTAAAATGTTTATATATCTTTTAAAAGTGGAAGGCACATGATTGAGAGGCTTAAAGAAACTTATTCACTTTTCCTATGGAGACCTCGATGAATATTCATTGGAGGAAACGGGTGAATCCATGGACCTGGGTAACACTTTTTGGCAAGCGGATTTCGGCAAATGCAAAAAAACGCACCTCGACCGAGGTTCTAACAAGCCCTCGACCGAGGTATTAATTTCTCGACCGAGGTTCTAACAAGCCCTCGACCGAGGTATTAATTTCTCGACCGAGGTTCTAACAAGCCCTCGACCGAGGTTTTTTTAAGCCCTCGGTTGAGGTATTTATTAACCCTCGTTCGAGGTCCTAATACCTCGACCGAGGGTTAATAAATACCTCAACCGAGGTATTAACTCGGTCGAGGTATTAACTCGACCGAGGTATTCATTCACATAATTGAAACA
>LPNX010232567.1:130956-146926 GCA_001517045.1 Pseudotsuga menziesii
TCATATCCATGACTCCTATGACTCCAAGACCCATTTCTACAAATAAACATAAATGACTCTTCTTTTTATTTCAGACATCAACTCTCAAAAATTGTAATGACCACCTACGCGTTTGCCTTTAAATAGAAAATTACATGGCTAGGACCTCGACCAAGCTAATACCTGGGTCGAGGTATTAACAGGACCTCGACCGAGGGTTTTTAAAACCCTTGGTCGAGGTATTTACAAACCCTCGGTCGAGGTCCTGTTAATACCTCGACCGAGGTATTTAAATACCTCGGTCGAGGGCTTAAAAAAACAGACTTAGCCCACATTCAAGCAAATGGAAAATTTCCTGTGCCTTGCAGAGGTGTAAACCCTGCCATTTCTAGTACATAACTGAGCGGAGTTGATACCAATAAATTCACCAACGAATCTTCTATCCATTGAGGTATCATACACGCATTTTGGCATTCATATGATATTTATTTTTTAATTACTTCTAAAACTTATACTTAGAAAACCACACTGCAACTTCGAAGCAACTCAAAGAAAAATCCGCAAAGTTAAAAATACACAGCCAAAAAATCTTTAAAAATGCACACATCACATATCGACGTGTCCTCTTCAAAAGGGTATCTTTGTTTTTTCAATTTTTGAAAAAATCAAAAAAATTCCTTTACGTGGACAAATATGTGTTCAAAACGATGCTGAAATCGAATGTGGTCACTTTCGAAAAATAATAAATAATTGTATAATGCGAAAAAAATTAACAAAAAAATATGCACATCACACTGCATTTTATGTAGATCATGCTCATATATTTAATTTTTTTAAATTATTAATGGAAGATTAAATTACTCTACGTGGACACGAGCCACTTATTAGCTTCTTCAAATTTTTAAGGTCACACAGTTCATTAAATGCAAAAATTCACACATTAAATGACATCGGAATATTTAAAAAAAAATATCACTATGAAGCCAACATAATATTCTACAATTTGTTTTTTTACTGCAAGTCGAAATTCACATGGAATATATGCGTTTTGAGGGCTTCTATCTAGCACATGAGTAAAAAATCAGGTTTTCATCGCCAAATTTGGCCAAAAAGTGTTACCCATCTTCATGGAATCACCCGTTTTACCTATGATGTTGTTGGTAATCAATATATTGTAACTTAACATTGTTTCACATGGTAATATGACCTTTAAGTTAATCATGAATTTTGGGTTCTCCTGGGAACCTTTCCACCTTCAAACATAATTTAATATGAGTTGTAGTCACTTTAGAATTTATTCTAGGCATGAAATAACAACGGGAAACCATCTAAGTTAACCTGGTTTCTTTTTAGACATTGCCTAAGTAGTTTTGAGAGTTGGGGTAACCTTGTGGTTAATTATGGGCGTGCCTTGATTCCCAGCAGCATTGGTATTCAATTTTGGTCACTTATCACCATGAAAGGAAGCATAAAAATACCTAATCCAATTTCTAACAGAATAAGAAGTCATAACAACATTAAAAGTTACTCTAAATCAATTATGGGCAAGGAATGAAGGATGAACAACACTAAAATTCTATTTCTAGTGAATTGTCTCTCCAAATTTGCTTTAGGAAAGGTTTACAAACAATGATTTGAGGGATTGTGAGACTTTGTTTATATTTAGGTGGGATATGCCTTGCCTAGTAGTGTAGCTATGTAAATTTTGCAATCAAGGGGAAGTTTGTTAGGAAAATTATTGGTTGGGACTTTCTCTAGTATGTGGCAACCTATCAAAATATACATTTTTTTAATTATACAATTCCCCATCGCATTTCCGATGGAAAATGGAGGACATCTGGCGAGGTTGCTAAAGATCCAACACAAGAACTCATCGGTCGTCTGACAAGCACTCGTTGCAAATTTGACGTCGTCCCAACGACGTCTGACAAGGCTGCCATAGCTCCAACAACTGAGCCAGTTGGATGTCTGACAATGGAAAGTAGAATTTTCGATGAAAAGAGGTCAGAATTTTGACGACATATTCAAGAATTTTTGCAGCAGAACTGGCTGACATTTGACAAGGTGCAGTCGGCTTTCTGACTATGGCAAGTAGAATTTTCGACGACCAGATGTCGGAAGTTCAACGACATAATCATAAATTTTTGCTACATAATTAGATGACATTCGACGATGGTGTAATCGGATCTTCAACAGGTATTGGCATGTCGTTGAATATCTGACATTCTACCACCGACGACAAAAAAAAATGCATTTGTCGAATAATCGACAAGGTATTGTCGAATTTCAAGCATGGCATCTATCAGAGTTTGGGCTCAATTTCTGTTGTGTCATCATAGAGTCATGAGGTAAAGACTCCATTGTAAGTCGGGTCATTAGTACCCTAATAAATAATATAATATACTATTTTGAGTCTTCCTAGGTGAAATCGGACCAGACAGTTTAGTGGGGTCGACTTGATTAGGGTAAAAGCCAGTTGGATCAATGTGTATAATTAGAGGAGCTGTGATTCTTATTTGAACATGGACTCACTCACTTGAGTAGCACATATGAGAGAGAGAGAGAGAAAAAATAGAAGGAGGAGAGACTAGTTTTGGGGGTTATATATTATACATCTTATACAAAGGAAGTATTGATGGGTTTTCTTCCCCTTGAGGGTTTCCCAGGATAAATATTTTATTTATCTTGTGATTGTGTTTCTATCAGTAATTCTGGATATGTTGTTGCTATGATTTTGAATTGAACACTAATGAATCTAGTCTAGCATATGAAATATTAACATAGTATCAGATCCAGGTCGAATAAGACAACTTTCACAAGGTGAAATTCTCTCTCCTCCCTCTCTGGAAGAAATTAGCGTTTCTGTAAAAATTGGAGTTTTGAAGATCTGCGTGCATAGAAATTTAGGCCTCTCTGGAGCGCATCTATTGATCCTAGAATCATTAGAGGAAATTTCAACTCAAAATGGGCCTCCTAAAAAAAATTAATAAAATAATAGTTAAAATAATAAAATAATATTTATTAATTTTGGAGGAAGAAAAGAAAAAAACTACTTTTTTGTTTGTATTTTCGACATATCTCCCCGTGTTTTTACTCAAATTTCGATCGGGAGAGCTCGTTGGATGCGCAATTAAATTATGCATCCAACACGTACCCACTCGACATACTTTTGATAGACCCCGCTACCCCAAAAATAAGAAATACCTAAAAAACATGATGATGTCATTATCACGTTTTTTAGGTATTTCTTGTTTTTGGGGTAGTGGGGTCCGTCATCATCATCACATTTTTCAAGTATTTCTTGTTTTTGGAGTAGCAGGGTCTGTCAAAATTATTCCAAATGGGTACTTGTTGGATGCGGAATTTAATTCTGCATCCAACGAGCTCTCCCGATCGAAATTTGAGTAAAAACACGGGGAGATATGTCGAAAATACAAACAAAAAAAGTAGTTTTCTTAATGATATATATCCCCAAATTTATATTAAAAAGGTGTTTAAGACCTATACAGTATTTCAAATTTAAAACAATTTCATTGGCTAACACATGATGACATGGAATTTGAGTTAAAGTTAAAAGACCCATTTTGAGTTGAAATTTCCTCTAATGTGAATTTTTTGGGTAGTTAAAGCTCCAAGAAAGACAAACCCTAGTTTGTCCTTGAACCAGCGAACTGTAGAAAACCAGAACTAGAAATTTTGTAGAGCTGCAACCTTGGAAGTAGGATTTGAAGGGTGAAGATTTGGGATTTCTAGAAATCAGTTGGACCAACCAACTCACCTCAGTCAAGTGCATATACTGATAAGGTCAGTCTCCTATTTTGATAAATTGCATCTTTAGTGACCTACTGGATAGGATAGCCCCAAGCACTAAGCTTGAGGACAAGCTGGAAAGCATAGAAAATTTCCTATCTTGGAATTATAGGATTGGTCTCATTCTAAAAGAGAATGGCCTTGAGAAGTACATCAAGGATGAGATTGCAAAACCTAAAGAAGATGGAGCTAAGGAGAAGCATGAATAAGACCCGATCAAGGAAATGCGTATCATTTTTTATTCTATTAATGATCACTTGATCCCTCAAGTGTCATCTAAGAAAACACCTAAGAAAATGTATGACGCACTTTCTAGAATGTATGAGGAAATGAACATCAATAGAAAGATGAATATGAGAGCTCAACTAAAGGCCACCAAGATGAGAAAAGGAGAGTTTATTCCATAGTAATTCACAAGGGCCTCTCCATTCAAAGAACAAATAAGTGTTGTTGGAGACACCCTTGATGAGGATGAACTAGTTATGACTTCTCTCAATGCTCTCACTAGACCTTGGGACTCATTCATTCAGACTCTATGTGCCAGAAAAGAAATTATGAAGTTTGACATAGTATGGGAAGATAGCATACAAGAAGAAGCTCGAGTAACCAATAGAGAAGCTCTCCTCAGAGAAGACGAACAGGCTCTAGCCACTCATACTAATGGAAGAAAACAAACAAACTTCAAGAAGAGTAATCATAATGCTTGAAAGAAGAAATTTCAGAAGAAGGAGGATTACTCAAAGTATCAAAGTTACAACCCTCAAAAGATAGGGCATCTTGCTAGAGAATGTACATTACCAAAGAAGAAGAAGAACAACAAGAGACATCATGCTAATCTAGCTGAAGATGATGATGTAGAAGAAGAAAGGTTTCGAAAGAAAACTAGAGGTGAAGATATAGAAGAATATGTGTTATTCTTTACACTGTCTGGGTCTGTAACACCTGGAGAAGACACATGGCTTATTGATAATGGTGCCTAAAAGTACATGATAGGAAAGAAGCAAAATCTGTCAAGACTTGAAGAGAAGAACTCTCCATAGAAAGTATCATTGGGAGATGACTATCAATATTCCATCAAAGGTATTGGTGAATCAAGATACAAGCTTGACTCTAGAACTTCCATGAAGATGAAGGAAGTAGTGTATGTAGCAGGTTTTAAAAAGAACCTACTTTCCATCTTTGCTATAGATAAGAAAGGATATAGAGTTTCTTTTATAGATGGACAAGTACTTATGTGGTCCAAAGGAAAGACACTTGAAGATGATGTAATCATTGGAAAAGAAGAAGGAGGATTGTACAAGCTCAAAAGACATCCAGAAACAATCCTTGTCCATGAGACTACCAGCTCAAGTGAACTATGGCATAGGAGACTTGCTCACATCAACTATAAAGCATTGCCCTGTGTGAGTAAAGTGGTAACATGGTTACTATATCTTAAGATTGAACATGAGGGAACTTGCAAAGGATGTGCAAGAGGAAAGAACATCAAGAATCCCTTTCCGAAAAGTGAAACAAATACCAAAGGTAAGTTGGAACTAATTCATTCTAATGTATGTGGTCATATGCCATCCATATCCTTAAGTAGATATGAGTACTATGTCACATTTATTGATGATTATTCAAGAAAGACTTGGATATACTTCTTGAAGAATAAGAGTGAAGTCTGTATCAAATTCAAGGAATTCAAAGCCTTGATAGAGAACCACTCAGAAAACAGAATCAAGACTCTAAGATCAGATAATGGTGGAGAATACACTTCAAAGGAATTTGAAGCATTTTGTAAGTAGGAAGGAATCAAGAGGGAACTAACCACTCCCTATAATCTCCAAGAGAATGGTGTTGTGGAAAGAAAGAATAGAACTATCATGGAAGCAGTGAAGACCATGATTCATGACCAAGACCTCCCTATGCACATATGGGCTGAAGCAGCAAGAACACCCCATATATGTGTAGAGTATATTATCTCACAGTTCTCTTGGATTCAAGACTCTTGAAGAGATGTATACCAGGAAGAAACCTGAAGTGATCCATCTCAAGATATTTGGCTTCCCAGTATATGTACATATTTTGAAAGAGAAGAGAACCAAATTGGGTCCTTCTAGAAAGAAGGGAATATTTGTTGGATACTGTGAAGTCTCCAAAACCTTCAGGATATACATCTCAGGATTCCATCATATCAAAATTAGTAAGGATGTAACATTTGATGAAGATATAGTTCTTAAGAAGTCTAGAAGGTCTTAGCTTGAAGAAGTACATGAAGAGGATGTACCTCTCAGAATGATAGAAGTTGAACCCTTTCTTGAAATAGTAGCATCAGAAGATCATGACATGCTAGAACCTCAAAAGCCCCATATTATGGATATCTCTCAAAAGATTAAACATGATTGGGTAAGAGAAATCATACAAGAAGAAGAAAGATATGGAGCTCCAAAAGGCTCCATAAGAACTAGCAAAATATCAAATCCATATTCCAGTTATGTAGCTTTGATGTGTGACCTTGTAGATCAAGAACCCACCAGCTATGAGGAAGTTGCATAGAAGAAAGACTGGGTTGAAGCAATGAAAAAATAATATCAGTCGATCATGAAGAATGATGTTTGGGATATTGTTCCCAAACTAGAAAACAAGAGTGTGGTATCTTTGAAATGGATCTACAAGATAAAACACATTGTTGATGGAAGTATTGAAAAGTACAAAACAAGATTTGTGGCTAGAGGATTCTCTCAGAAAGAGGGGATCGATTATGAAGAGACATTATCTCCAGTAGCAAGGTACACTTCCATCAGAATCATCATGGCACTTTCATCCATGATGAAATGGAATTTACACCAAATGGATGTAAACACAGCCTTCCTTAATGGTATGATTGAGGAATAGGTCTACATTTAACAACCACAAGGATTTGAATTCGAAGACAAAGCGACTCATGTATGCAAGTTGAAAAAGGGTCTGTATGGACTGAAGCAAGCTCCTAGAGCTTGGTATGGTAGAATAGACAGCTTCTTGACAAGTTTGGGCTTCACCAAGAGTCAAGCCGATCCTAACCTCTATATGAATATTATGGATGATGAACCTATCATACTATTATTGTATGTGGATGATCTATTTCTGACTGGAAATGAGAAACAGATCATAGGTTGTAAGAAGAAGCTAGATGAAGAATTCAAGATGAAAGATCTTGGGTTCATGCATTATCTCTTAGGGCTAGAAGTGTGGCAGAGCCCAAAAGGAATCTTTCTGAACCAAGGAAAGCATGTGTAATATCTCGATTTTGTCCCCATTGCATTAAAATTGTATATGATGTAAATAGCGTTATTAAATCATGGTGAAGAGCTCAAGGCCAAGGCCCTACCATGGATTTAGCGTTTTATGAATCGACAATTAAAATCGATGCATATGGTTATCGTGCTAGCTGAGAACAATATAAATCGAGACATCATGTAAATATTCAATTTAATAAAAATACCCACAACTAGCTATGTTAATGCAACAAGAGATGGGGGCATGATTTCACATGGAATAGGAAGGGGAAATTATTCAAACTATTGAGCCAAGTGTAAATGGCAGAACCTTAAAGCTGTCAACTACCCTTTTTTTCTTTTGTGCCCAATCATTTATTTTTTCCAAAAATTGGTTGAGATAGTTAATGCCTTGAGAAGTGAGATGTATGGCAGTCAAAATTCGTATTGGGAAAGCATGATTAGTTTTTGGAAATCGTGTTTTTACTTATTAGGAAAGTAAATACCCAGAAATGCATGCCCAAGCCATTCTTCACCCACATTTTTCCTTTCCTCACACAACTAGAGTTGTTGTGTGTTTTCCTTCACGACTTCTGTTGTTTTCCTTACTTTTCCATACCTAGAAATCTGTTTTTGTATTGCTGAGTGAATGTGCAACAAAGATTCGTGATTTGGGGGGTTTGAGGAGGTTGATTTTTCCCTTGTAGTGCCCAAGAACGTTTCTAAAAACGAATTGCTCACCCAGGGATGATTTCCCCATCTGTAATTCTGTTTTTTGTTGCCCGTGACATTTTTCTCAGACCCAACACTTGTGTTTTTTCTTGTGTGCATCCATGTCTTAGTATGAAAGACTTGGGAGTGGAAGAGGCCCATAATTGGCTTGATAAACATAGTGAAGAGAGGAACCTCACAGACAGATCAAGAGGGGCTGAAAAATATTCTATGCACACCCTGAAGAGCACTGGAAGGGAAGGTCGAGCCTGAGGCACTGTGTAGTAGTGAAAAGAATACTTCTTTGTGTTAGGTGTGTAGGTATTGTGGATGCCAAGCTAGATAGATCTGGTGCAGGTGTCCATAGCTATGTGGTTGAGATCACTATCTTAGCAATTCTACCTTTCCACTGCCTTAGCAGCCTGATAAACCCAACTATAGATTGGCTTAGCTGAGTTTTGATATGCTTTGGCTATGTGTGAGGCTGTTGTTCCCTAGTTCCTTGTGGAAATCATGCCCAGCTCGAGGGTGGCAGTGGTGCTGAGATATTGATGAGCACACTGGCCTATGGTTGGGTGGAATGTTGCAGCGGCATAGCTAGTTGTGGGACAACTCCTTTTCAGGATAAGTATTTAATTGTGTTAATTCTGTAATGTATTTTCTTTATGAATTATTATGAACATGATGAATCATTGAATGTAATTGCTTCCGTTGTATATTTCATGTATTATGCATATGTACATGTCTTTTATTTCAATGCATTTGTGATTATGTTCATGGGGCTAGATTCCCCGGTTATGATGTTAGCGTAACAGTAGAGTCGCATCCTCTCCATCGACGAGATGAGGGAAGGGGATGTGACAGTATGTAGTAGAAATCTTGAAAATATTAGATTTGATATGTTGGATTGTAAAGCCATGGCCACACCCATGGACACCAACCTGTAGCTATTGTCTGATAAAACATCATATTTAATGGACATGACTCACTACAGACAGATTATTGGGTCATTAATGTATCTATCAAACACAAGGCCATATATATGCTTTGCTGTGAACACCTTGAGTCAGTATTTAGTTAAACCTAGACAGGTTCACCTAATAGCTGCAAAGCATGTGATGAGGTACCTAAAAGGTACGATTGATTTGGGACTTTACTATGGAAGAGATCATGGCTACAAATTGTATGGATATACGAATTCAGATTGGGTAGAAAGTGTCGTAGACAGGAAGAGCACCTCATGTGGATGCTATTGTCTGGGATCCGCCATGATCTCATGGTTTAATAGGAAACAATCCAATGTTGCTCTCAGTACAGCTGAAGCAGAGTACATTGCAGCTTGCTCCGCTTGTTGTGAAGTGATATGGCTTCAAAAGATGATGTCAGAAATATTTGACATAGAGTTGGACACCAAAATAATTCTTTGTTACAACCAGAGTTGTATAAAGATGACAGAGAATCCGGTGTTCCATGATTAATCGAAGCACATATAAATCTGATATTTTTATATAAGGGATATGGTACAAAAGGGAGCTATCAAGCTCCAGTATGTGAGTATCGATGAGCAAGTTGTTGATGTACTGACGAAGCCTCTATCTCGAGTGAAGTTTGAATATTTCCATGACAAGCTTGGTGTAGTTCGAAAGGACCTTCCTCACAAGGAGGAACCATGATGGAACTACAAATGATGAAGATATGGACCTTCTTCGAAAAGGAAGATCAAGTCGGAGATATGAACCCTCCTCGGACAAAGGGGGACTAGGTTGATAATATAAAACTTCCCAGGAAAGGGGGAGTAATGATGAGACTGACATCAATGATGGATGACAATAATGATGAAGGTTTGGCATTTACTTGTGGATGATAGTATCAACTCTTGAGGATGGCAGGTATAACACTATTCATGAGAGTGGTCCTTACTAAGGATGGCCCTGCAAATGCGACTATCACATGGAGAGTACCCACATTCATTTCTGGATACCATAGAATAACACTCGCACAGGAATGATCCTAACCTCAATGGTAAGAATGCTCTATGACAAGACTGACATTTTGTATGCAGCCAAGATCTGCTTTGCAGATTATACTCTTGTATGGAGAGTATGCCTACATTCATATGTAGATGTCATAGAATAACACTCGCTCAAAAGTTGTTCTAACAAGAATGGTATGTATAGATGCTCTCATAGAATAACACTCGCTCAAGAGTGGTCCTAATCTCAGTGGTATTGTATGGATGCTCCGTTGATTTCAATTTACTTTTATAAATACATTTGCTAATACAAATCGATTTGGATCTTTAATTAAAAAACATAGAAGTTTTTTTGCATGGGAACTACTTTTCCAAAAAACATCGGCCCAACCTTCTTATTAAACTTAGAGGTTTATTAATACATTTAAAAATTTCATTTTGGCATATACATTTTCTTTCCAAATTTAATTGGACAGCTTGCTTTGCCTGTCGTCATGCAAGACCTAAAATAAAAACAGAGGTAAACGTTTTCTTTGAAGATCTCAAGGAGATCGCATTTCTTCTAGGAATGCAAGATTTAACAAACTCACGGAAGCTTTTTAGTTTTGCAATTTGGGAAGAACATATTCCATATTCCAGAGTGTCAGGCAAAACGTTTTCAACTTCTATGCAAGATTTAATAAATCTCAAGCAACGTTTCCCAATTTTGGCATTGGGGCAAATTTTCCATTTCAAAAACGCTTATCAGGCAATCCGAAAACGTTTTTTATTTGAAGGAGCAAAGTTTCTGGATCAAAACCATTTATCAATAAATCTCAAAATCTTTTTCTATCCCAGGCAAATTTTTCCAGTTCAGAAACATTTATCAGGCAATCCAAAACGTTTTTCTTTCAATGATTCATTTCAGGCAAGGTTTCCACATAAAATAAATTTATCAAAAAAATCCCAAAACGTTTTTTCTATCTCAGGCAAATTTTTCCAGATCAGAAACATTTATCAGGAAAGCCAAAACGTTTTTCTTTCAATGATTTATCTCAAGCAAAGTTTCCAGACCAAAACCAGTTATCAAGAAATCTCAAAACGTTTTTCTATCTGAAAAAAAAAATTCCAGATCAGAAACATTTATCAAGAAATCCAAAACGTTTTTCTTTCAATGATTCTTCTCACGCAAAGTTTCCAGATAAAAACATTTATCAACAAACGTTTTTCTTTCAATGATTCATCTCGCTCAAAGTTTCCAGACCAAAAACATTTATAAAGAAATCCCAAAACGTTTTTCTATCTCGCGCAAATTTTTCCAGATCGGAAACATTTCAGGCAATCCAAAACGTTTTTCTTTCAAGGATTCATCTCAGAAAAGATTTTAAATGCAAAATTGAAGCGTTTTAATCATTCAATGGATTGCAGTTCTTTCCATTGAAACCCAAGGAGAAGCTCCTACCTCCATACAAAAATCCCAGCTCGACTCTGAGGATTTTGCATATCGCCATGAGCTCTTCCGATATTCGCAAAGGTGAGGGAGGTTCCTCACTCCAGGAGTTCACGTTCTTTTCTTAAGGAAACCAAAAGCGTTTTCTCCTCTTTCTTTCGTTTTCTTTTTCTGGCTACTAAATCGGTTACAACTTTCTTGCCAGGAACCCAGGCCCCTTACCCCTTTTGTAACGCAACATAAGAGTGTATGCTTAATAGCAGGAAGGAACTAGACTTCCCATACAGGTGCGTCCAGCAAGATCTCCCTCTCGCCCATAGCGTCTCTGCCTTCTTCTCATGAAATGTAAACGAACGAATAATCCAAGGGAGTTTACCCACCAAAATGTAACTGCATCTTTTATTTATCAATTAACCTTTTTAATATAAAGTTTAATTTTCAGTATCTTACTGAAGGTATGTGTCCTCTACTTCTATCCACCATTTCTCTCTCTATATAAGTACATACTATATATATTAACCATTTAAATCAATATTTATTGTTGTACTATTTACATTACACATCCTTTCTATAAAGGTATTTTGCTTCATTATTTAACCCAATTTATATTCATATTTGTATAAATAGTTAATGAAAATATTTTCTATGAAGTTACTTTTCCCTTTTCTTTTTCCTTATATGTAGGTAATAAGCTTTAGGCTCTTTTCTGTTTTATTATTCAACAAAATATATATATATGTATACATATATAATAATTTTGTTGAATAATTATATATATATATATATAAATGTATATACTTTTAGATGGTCAATAGTTTATATGTGCATTTCTTACACATAATTACTTATTGTAACAGTAATAAGATTTCTGTATAAACTCATAAGCAATAGAGGTTGGCAATATAACTTTGAGAACTTTTAAGATAAGCAACTAAATAGTTAATTTATTTTCATGCATGAAGCACTAAGATGACACCCCTCATTCATAACACATGGCTTTCCATCCAAACAACCCCCTCCTAGTGGATTCACACCTCATTGATTAAGTCAATTTAAACATTGAGTCTCCTAAATCTACATAATATAATTACAATGCATAACTACACAAGCTTGATCTATCAAACTCTTCTCATTGTTTTTTTCTTCTCCTCTACTACTCCGCGCTCTCTCATCTATTCTCTTCACCACAGTCAGCACTCACGCTCTTCTCACTGTTTTTAATTATTCATAGACTAAAATTTGCTTCTCTAGGAAGCTACCAATTAAACTTAAAAATCTAGAAGTGGCAATCAATGTAGCAACAGGAAGTTGGAACAATGCTTTCCCAGGCAATGTCGGTGCAGAAATATCTGGAGATCTATCTTTCTAGAGAGACTTCTAATCAATATTGTAAGTCTATAAGTTTAGATTAATACCAAGCAATGAAATAAGGCGCCTTCCAGTCTGTAGTATCTGTGTTCTGTGTCCGTGTGTTTGCTTTATACTCTTTTGTGTTTTCAATATGGTATGAGAGTGGGGCTGGGTGTGACTCCCTTATAGGAGCACCCAATATAATGAAGATCTGGTAAACCTGTTTTCTGTGTGCTGTACATAATAGAGTAGTGTGTCTCTGTTAGTTTTCTTTGTTGAAATTAGTGTTTTTCCCAATCTTTTGTGATCTCAGGATCCTGTTCTAGTTTAATATTTATGGTGGAGGGATGTAATGTGTTGTTGTTGTTGTGCAGATGTTGGAACCGTCGTTTGAAAGCAAGAGTTCACTACACAAGTACCTCAGTCGAAGGAGCGCTACCAACAAAGAAGTCCCTCTTGGAAGTTTTACATGAAGGAGAGAGGAGCCAAATGAGCTTCCTATACAAGATGCAATTTGTGTGCTGCCCACCTGGAAGATCGATGCTTCCTGAGTTCTAATTGCTGTCACTGTAAAGGATAAGTGAGGCTGTAAAAGAACAATTTATGTCTGTGGTTTCCGGTACCTTTGAGAGACCCTGGTTGACATCATTAAAGGGCTGCCATAGTGGGAACGACGAAGTAACAACAATCAATATTCATTCGTGATGAGGACTACGTGAGATAAAAGGTTAGAACAACTAGACTCGAAAGTGTGACCAAGAAGATAAACAGAAAAAAAAAAGGAAAAAGATAAAGGCACAGCTTGATAAGTTGATAACCCATGTGTGGCAAAGTATGGTATGTATGAGTCCATGTGTTAAAGGTAAGAAGTTACTTGGCCATTTACTTGATAGTAATATTAATTTAACATGGTCACAAATGATATACATGTCAAGTAACGATATAGGCTTGTCGATGATTGTCTCGGCAGCAGATAGTTATAATTTTTTCCAAGGGTTGTGTCATATCACTAAAATAAAAATATTTTAATGGACATTGAAGATGTCTTGTGCCAAGATTAAAGTCCATTAAATTTAACGTGTGAAAATGGTCACATGAGTCACATAAAAGTGACTCGATCGTAAATGACATATGAGTATGAGTCATATGGAAGGAAGTAGAAAGCGTAAAAAGGTAAGTTTTGTAATAGTTAAGAAATGTAAGGGTCATGAGTGTAATGGATTGTTGACATAAAAGGATGGGTGAGTGTGATCAAGATAGAAGGTCTTGGTTATTTATGAGTGAGAGTCTTTGTCATGGATGTAATAGCCATGATAAAGTTATATGAAAATTAAAAAGTTAAGTTAAAGATGGAGTCTAGGTGAAGAATTTAATGATGTAATGAATCGAATTGTGGTATTTGTGTGTCAATTAAGTTTGCCAAGCCAAGGTTATAGGTCATTTGTTGGATGGAGACATCCTTTCAACAAGGAATATTTGTGATGTAGAAGATAAAGGATATTAGAATACTACAGTGAATGGTGAACGATAAAACAAGAAGACTCTAGAGGGAAAGCACAAGAATCGTGGTGTTGAGATATAAAGGGGCATATGTAGTGGTCATCTTGGTGTTGTTAAGCACGTTGAAATCTTGTTGTACCTGATCTAATGATGCATATGTGATGTAAGGGGTGCATGATCAGTTGTACCCAACACCCCATAATATTTGGTTTTAGTTGTAAATTTTAGTCATAGGAAAGTTGTATTCCCCAGGTTGTTGTAAGACCTATTTTTAATGTTCAGGAATATGTGTGTGGTGCGGATTTGCACAAAGTTATCCACCTGAAAGAAAAAAAAATGTAACGTCAAGCTGTGGAATTAACCACAGTGAGAGGTACGGGGGTGGCAGGTGTACCTGTATGCTAGCTTGATGTTGGATTAGAGAAATTCAATTTTCTATTAAGGGGGAATGTGTGAGGTAATCTCAGATTTTGAGTTGGTTAGGACCAAAAGAAGGTTTATCATGTTGACGAACCATGTATCTGAAAGAGGTTTCCTAGAGAACTAGTCGATACAGCAGCTGGAAACCCATATATTCTAGTAGATGGATTTCTTTTTATATGGACATTGACAATGAGTTTGTGCAGGTACAAAAAAGAGGGACTATAAAGCCTAAGAAAGAAGCCTAATAATGAAGAAAACCCATGACAATGACCACTAATATTGAAGGCCAAGCCGAGGACCTAATTGATTAATGAGCGAAGAAAAATACCTAGTTTATGACTCAAGATGAAGGCATGAGAAATTTCAAGACAAAGATCAAAATATGACCCATAAGAAGACTAAGGGGTGTGTGCAAGAAGTTGAGGGTCTCTTTTGGCGAGTTAGATGCAACACAAAAATGAAAAAACAGACATCCATCAACTTGCATGGATATTTTGAGACACTTACACAATGAATCTTGCGATGAGTAAAAAACAAGAAATGTAGGAAATTGAATGAACTTTCCAGATATATAATTTTTTTCTATTGAAAATGCTATTAACTATCTAAAGTTAGATATTTTTTAATGGGCACTTTTTATTTTTTGGGACAAATTATAAGGTATATGTTTTTGTGGGTGCAACGTCTGAGTGTCTAAATGATGGAATAAACTTACGAAAACCGGTATACATATAGAGAACATATAGGACTAGTGCACGACTATTTTTCCAATAATAAAAATAATATTTTTATTTTTTATTTTTAATTATCTAAGAGATCAAACCTCGAAAACGGTACATCAATTGTGGGTTCATCGTTTGAATGTCTTAATGCAATTATTTGGAAATGGGTTTTTTATAGCATGTAGAGGTTGGTGTTCTTTAGTGCACCATACATTTTTTTTTAAATGGTTGAGAAACGAAAGAGATATGGACGAAACACTAACAGTGTGTTTTTTGAGTTGAGGAGTGATGACAAAAGATAAATAAGAAAAAATAGAAAAAATGATGTATTCTTGTTAAAATTTACATATTTAGAATCTGCAAAAAAAACCATATCTGTTTCTAAAATCTCATAAACAATGGAGGTGTGCAGCATAATCAGACAAACCGCTAAACACGATCATATTGAAAAATTGGATATAATGTTGAATTAGCCATGGCTTATCATACTCCAAGGCATAGGCATGTTGAATCCGAAGTAAAGTACGAAGTAGACACATAGGCGTAAGAATTCCATGAAAGCATGGGTGGAGGCTTAGCCTTATCATTTGGAGGGAATAAATTTTTGAATTTAAACAAAATGCGAGCACAATTTAGTAAAGAAAGACATAAGCACATTTTATATAAGCAAAATGTGAGCACGTTTTAGATAATAAAAATAGGGGCATGTTTTAGTTAAGAAATACGAGAGAGCATTTTTAAATACTACAATGAGTGCTTTTTTTGTCAATTATACCAATACTTTTATTATTTTATGTACCCCCTTGACTCCCCTCTTCCCCCTAACTCATACTAA
>LPNX010232567.1:147077-161147 GCA_001517045.1 Pseudotsuga menziesii
CTACCCTCCTCCTCCTACCTCTCTCCCCCCTACATCAACATCATCGGCATCATCATCATCATCATCATTATCAACATCAACATCATCATTGTCGTCATCATCATCGTCATCATCATCACCATCGTCATCATCATTCATCGTCGTCATCATCATCATCACCATCATGATCATCGATCATCATTGTCATCATCATCATTGTCATCATCATCATCATTGTTTTCATCATCATCATCATCTTCATCATCACCATCCTCGACATCATGTTCATCATCATAGACATCATCCTCATCGCCATATTCATAATCATAATCTTCATCATCATCATCGTCATCATCATCATCATCGCCATCATCATCGCTATCATCATCACCATTGTCATCATCCTCGTCCTCATCCTCATTATCATCATAAACATCTTCATATTCATCTTCATCTTCATCTTCATCTTCATCATCACCGTCGTCACCATCATTATCATCATCATCATCATCATCATCGTTGTCATCATCATCACCATCATCACCATCATCACCATCCTCATCCTCCTCATCATCATCATCATCATAAACATCTTCATCTTCATCATCATCATCATCATCATCATCACGAACATCAACATCATCAACATCATCATCACCATCATCATCACCATCCTCATCCTCCATCGTCATCCTCATCATAAACATCTTCAACATCATCATCATCATCATCATCCTCATCCTCATCATCAGCATCATCATCACCTTCACCATCATCGCCATCAACATGATCATCATCATCACCATCAACATTATGAACATCATCATCATCATCATCAACAACAACATCATCATCGTCATCGTCATCGTCATCATCGCCATCATCATCACCATTGTCACCATCCTCGTCCTCATCATCATCATCATCATACACGTCATCATCATCATCATCATCATCATCATCATCATCATCACCATCATCACCGTCCTCATCCTCATCATCACCATGATCATTGATCTTCGATCATCATCATCAACATCGCCATGATCATCATGATCATATTTATCATCTTCATCATCATCATCATCTTCATCTTCATCATCATCATCATCATCAACATCAACATCATCACCATCATCATCACCACCACCATCATCATCATCGTCATCGTCATTGTCATCATCATCATCATCACCATCATCATCACCATTGTCACCATCCTCATCCTCATCATCATCATCATCATAAACATCTTCATCATCATCATCATCTTCATCATCATCATCATCATAATCATCTTCATCATCATCATCATCATCATCATCATCATGAACATGAACATCATCAACATCATCATCATCACCATCCTCATCATCCATCGTCATCATCATCATCATCATCCTCCTCATCATCATCACCTTCATCATCATCATCATCATCATCAACATGATCATCATCATCACCATCAACATCATGAACATCACTGTGACTATCGTCGTCGTCGTCATCGTCGTCGTCGTCATCAACATCAACATCATCATCATCATCGCCATCATGATCATTCATCATCACCATCCTCATCCTCATCATCATCATCATAAACATCTTCATCTTCATCATCATCATCATCATCATCACCATCACCATCATCATCATCATCACCATCATCATCAACATCATCAACATCGTCGTCGTCGTCATTATCATCATCGCCATCATCATCACCATCGTCACCATCCTCATCCTCATCATCATCATCCTCATCATCATCATCGCCATCATCATCATCATCGTGACCATCATCATCACCATCGTCATCATCATCATCAACATAATCATGATCATCAACATCATCAACATCATCATCACCATCGTCATCATCCTCATCCTCCTCCTCCTCATCATCATAAACATCTTCATATTCATCATCGTCATCGTCATCATCATTATCATCATCATCATCATCAACATGATCATCATCATCAACATCAACATCATCATCATCATCCACATCATCATCATCATCACCATCACCATCATCATCATCAACATCATCAACATCATCACCATCATCATCATCCTCATCATCATCATCATCATAAACATCCTCATCTTCATCTTCATCATCATCATCATCATAAACATCATCATAACTGATCATCTTAACATTATCATCATCATAACATGATCATCATCATCAACATCATCATCATCATCATCATATACACACACAAATCCCTATGCCAGACCTTACCACTAGCACCCCTACCCTATCTCTCTGGCACACACACACAAATCCCTATATCAGACCTTACCACTAGCACCCCTTAACCTATCTCTTTGACACACACACACACATTCATATGTCTCCCATTACCAATAACACCTCCTAACCTATCTCTCACACACACACATATCCCCTTATATCCCCTTATTACACACCCCTAGGGTTGTAAAACAATATAGTTAGGTTGAAGAAAGGGGGGATGTTAAGGCGCAAAGACTAAGGGAGTGCTTGTTAGTTCCCCCTAAACCTTGAATGATCTCTTAGCCGTGCAACTACCTTCTTAAATGCTCCAAAATTCTATTAGTAAAACGTGCACGCATTTTATGTATCCAAAACGTGCCCCCGTTTTTGTTAACAATAACACGTGCGCGGTTATCCTTTGTATAAACAGTAGCAGTCGTTGTCTGAGAAACACTCTAAACACATTTTCGCATGTTTGACAATCCGTGCACAAATTCAGGTTACAGAGAGTGCATGAACATTATCTTCTTCACCATATTTTCACACAATCTTGTTTTGTGAATCAAGCATCTCCACCACAAGTTTCTAAGTTTTGCTTGGGGCATGGTATACATTGAGGAGAAAGAAACAAAGAATGAATTGAGCAAGAAAGAATCCATTAATTGAGCAAGGAGCCACATAGAGCATCTCCACCATTGTTTTTCTTGCAATTGAGGAGCTAGAAAAGGCAACATTAACTTGGTCATTGTGGTGGAGTATGTAGACACAATTGAGCAAGAAAGAAACCAAGTTTGGAGAATTTCCCATTGAGGAGCACCATACAACATTTCTACCATTGTTTTTCTTGCAATTGAGGAGTTAGCAAAGACAATGTATTCTTCCCAATCTCCCCCCTAGCTCAAGAGTGTGTAGACACAATTGCTCAAGATATTTACCAAGCTTGGGGAATTTCCCATTGAGGAGCACCATAGAGCATCTCTACCATTGTTTTTCTTGGAATTGAGGAGCTAGCAAAGGCAACATTCTTCCCAATCTTCCCGCTATCTTGAGTATCTAGACACAATTGAGCAAGAAAGAAACCAAGCCCTGGGTAGTTTCCCATTGAGGAGATAGCAAAGGAAACCATATATATCATTGATCATTGTGGTCATGGGAAACTCACGCAATCAAGCAAGAAAATTAGCAAGGAAGTAGATACCCAATGAAAATCTTGAAGAAATTAGAGAGAAGAAAAGAAATGACATGACCAATCGAAGACGCTCTATGGACACTCACCCAATTCCAGTTGTTGAGGATGCCACGGTTATTCCTACCAATCCACATCAAGAAAGACAAAAGCATTCGCTCGAGGGGTCTTCAATCACCATATCAGTAGAAGAACGAGCACTGCATGGCACTGATCAAGGATTAAAACGTAGGTGCACATCAAGGCCACCTAAAACCTTTGTAGATTTAATTGAATGTGGGTATACAAGTGACAAAGTTAGAGAGACATTGAATGCCAAAGGTATGCTCGAAGAAGACAATGTTGTTCAGACCACTCAAGAGGATTTCCAATTGCCACCATCTGACCGTTAGGAAGACACGGAAGGACATGAAGCTCATGTTCAAACACCAGACCGACCGAGAGATATGGTACAGGGTGCAATTCCAACCTCCCTACCTCCATTAGCAACTTCACACAGAAGAACTCCAAAACGTATACAAATCGATGAAAGTCTCATTGTTTCGCTTGAAGGTACATCGTCTAAACACAGTATTGCATATCAAGCTCAACATATACTTGTCAACTATTTTGATTCTAAATGTGATGGAGATAAATGTAGATTATTTATATCGTTGTTAAAATCTAGGTCTATGACTGTTGTTAGGAAAAACTTAAGGATAAAAATGATAAATAGTTTTGAACCAAGTTCTTATGTTGTCAAAAGTTTGGTAGATGCATTTAGTAATATTGGAAAGAAATCTCGTTCAAAGGATCGCAATGCAGCTCGCCGTGTGTTGTCACAATCAATCGTGAAAAAAAACACCAGGTCCCTTCGCCTTCTTAAGCCTACATCCAAACTTGTAGGATTGGATATCAAAGCACTCCATAGGTATTGTTCTAGAAGAGAACAACTTGACTCTTGTGAAACAAATGTCTGGTCCTTCATTGGTAGGTTGCAACGCTCCAATATGAAGCTCATTGATGCGGTAAAGGGAATAGTGCAAAATTTTTGGCGTTACAATAGTAGACCTTCATCCAACCAAAAAGATGTATTAAAATTGAGAATGAGTTCAAGAGATCATGAGCCCCACATTAAACATTTTCTTGACATGACACAAACATAATTATATGAGAGGTTTAGGCATGAACATAATGAACTTAACTTGGTCCAAATATCCTTCGAGAAATGCAAACCATGGTATGTTAAAATAAACACAACTCATAACACATGTTGTTGTTGATATTACACTGAGTACGCTCATTATTATGATACATATATACATATATTGCATGTTTTGCATAACACGCTTGTGCAGGAATGCTCAACTACATTGCCACCGACATCATCTAGAGAGTTTATCCATAGCATCTTGTGTAGAAGGACAAAAGGTTGCACATGTTATCAAAGGCCTTGCATAGATGGGACATGCCTAAGGTGTGGTGGAATGGCATTTTTGGACAAATGCATACATGTCACCGATGAGCATGAACTTGGGAGACATGAAGTGAACTTGCAACCATTCAAATATGTCACGTATGATATCGGTGGAGGGAATGAAAGGAAAAAAATACAATTGGTCACCTCTTAGGTTAGCAACGAGTTCCTGAATAGTATTTTTTCCTATTGATATCTATTGCTACTTCATATATGTAACAACCTGTTGATCTGTACATATTTATTATTGATCTACCAGGTACTGTTATGCAACTTCATGGAGGAATTCTCTGAAAAGACACAACAGTATGTAAAGCATGTACATGTGGCTCGTTGACAAGATGAGCAGTTTAGAGCATGCAGGGATACATTTCCTATTGGAACTATATTATCAGTGGTTGATTTTGCGGAAAAATACACTCTTCAACCACAAAACTAGATTCAAAGTCAATATTATCACTCAGATCAAGTCAGCATAATAGTCCATATCACCTATAGACGTGGGGCAGATAGTACTGAAGAGAACAGAGTTATATTAAAGGAGTATCACTTTTACATAAGTGATGACAGGTGTCATGACTTGGCTTTTGTACAACATATCTTTCAATTGTTCTACAAACACTTGGAGGATAACAATATACAGATGGAACAACATTGGATTTGGTCTGATGGTTGTGCGGGGCAATTCAAAAATTCCCGTGTCTTCCAATGGCTATGTATTCTCCACAAGAGGCACAAGGTGCCACATATTTGGAACTATTTTGAGACTGGACATGGAAAAGGGAAACATGATGGAGCAGGTGCATGCATCAAGACTGCATTACGTAGGTAAGAGATGAAATTCACAACTATTTCACTCATCTGAGATGCAAAGACCATTGTTGCATGGTGTTCTTCAGTGATGGGGCAGGGAGCTAGAAGCCAAGAAGACTAATCATCTCAAAAAGCACATGTACATAGATATTTTTGGGAGGTGGTCAATGTAGATCGATCACACCTATATGAGTGCAAGACTGTCCAAGGAACTCATGCATTCCATTCAGTTAGGACGTCAGACAATGCTATAGTTGAAATGTGGACAAGAAAACTCTCTTGTTTTTGTTATCCATCAAGCAATGGTGAATGGGACAACTGTGAATCCAAAGATTGGGTTGAAAACTGGGATCGTGTATCACTCCCCATTGGCCGACAAATAACTTCAGAATTATCCCAGTTGGAGGAAGTCCAGTCGAGTATTTCACATGACTATGACCACATTTTAGATCTCATACAACCAGGTTCGACTATTATGTTGATCACTTTGAAATGTTTGACGACTATTTGTGTTTAGTTAGTTGACTCCTAGGTCTACACTTTATTTTATGCAGGGCACATATACGCAGTGGTTGCCTCGAGAGACAATGAATGGAACACTGACTACTGGCTGGAACGTTGCTTGGATGGGAAGTAGACCCTCATTGTATCATTAAGCGACTCCGAGGGCAATGATTTTCCAATTGGGTAAATGGTTATCAAAGGGAAATATTTGACACAGTTTTCCCATGCACGAAAGGAAAAATGTTATGTATTTGAAGATTATAGACCAGGTCAAATTGTATACCATTATACAAACTTAGTTATTGGCACAAACCTCTAGCTGCAAACAATGCCAAACAATAACTCATCAAAGTCACGATACTTGTTGCCTTACTCCGAGAACGAGAGGCTAAAGGATACCGTTGCTATTAGAGGTGATCCTGATGGTCTAGTCGAATGACCACAGGTAGGTAGTCAAGTATGCGGTATTCAGATATTTTGGTTTCATGGTCTCATTGATTATTTGCAGTTTGATACATTGAGCGCTTAATATATTGATAAATTCAATAGACTTCTACAATGCATTTGTTGTATTATATTGATACTTACATAACTCATGCCTTATAGCCCAAGACCATTATCTACCACTCTATCTGGGATATGTCTATTGCATTTTCCTTAAATCTTGAATTTGATCCTATAAGGATATCTCCTTGAATCCAATAATTATCTCCTTCACTCCGATAATTTGTTTCTCCCGGGTAGGGATTCAACAGGTATCCCTGAAAGCTTGTAGGAGGTGGGATTCAACATGCGATAAAATGATGGTCATTGCTTGGATTGACGAACCGTTGGCAATGTTGGATTTAGGACATCAGGATAGTGCTAGGGAGGCCCTCTAATATGGTTCCATGGATAAGAGACCACGTTTTTAGTCAATTTTGGAAACTAGGGTTTTGCTCAGTAAGTGACTGTGAAATTTTTGCACATGGGGTTCAAATTCGCATATTGCTCGACTGTGAAGGTGTGGCTAGCGTTCCCACATAACAAATGCCTAAACATGCTTGCATGACCCATCGGAAGCCCTTTTTGATGCACGGTTTCCATTCTATGTCCCAGGTAGGGATTCAACAGGTGTCCCTGAAAGCCTGTAGGAGGTGGGATTCAACGTGCCATAGAATCATGACCATTGCTCAGATCGACAAACCATCAGATCCATTGGATTCAAGACATATGGATAGTGCTAGGGATGCCCTCTAATCTGGTTCCATGGAGAAGAGACCATTTTTTTGGTCAATTTTGGAAACTAGGGTTTTGCTGAGTAAGTGAATGTGAAATATTTGCACATGGGGGTCAAATTCGCATATTGCTCGACCATGAAGGTGTGGCTAGCATTCCCACATAACACATGCCTAAACACGCTTGCATGACCCATTGGAAGCCCTTTTTGATGCATGATTTCCATTCTATGCCCTGGGTAGGGATTCAACAGGTGTCCTTGAAAGCTTGTAGGAGGTGGGATTCAACGTGCCATAGAATCATGACCGTTTCTCGGATCGACGAACCATTGGCTCTGTTGGATTCAGAACATCGGGATAGTGCTAGGGAGGCCCTCTAATCTGGTTCCATGGATAATAGACAATTTTTTTGGTCAATTTTGGAAACTAGGGTTTTACTCAGTAAGTGAATGTGAAATTTTTTCACATGGGGGTCAAATTCGCATATTGCTCGACCGTGAAGGTGTGGTTAGCGTTCCCACATAACACATGCCTAAACAAGCTTGCATGACCCATAGAAAGACCTTTTTAATCCACAATTTCCATTCTATGCCCTAGGTAGGGATTCAACATGTGTCCCTGAAAGCTTGTAGGAGGTGGGATTCAAGGTGCCATAGAATCATGACCCTTGCTCAGATCGACCGTCAGCTCTGTTGGATTCAGGACATCGGGATAGTGCTAGGGTGGCCCTCTAATATGGTTTCGTGGATAAGAGACCATTTTTTTGGTCAATTTTGGAAAATAGGATTTTGCTCAGTAAGTGAATGTGAAATTTTTGCACATGGGGGTCAAATTCGCATATTGCTCAACTGTGAAGGTGTGGCTAGCGTTCCCACATAACACATGTCTAAACACGCTTGCACAACCCACTGGACACCCTTTTTGACGCATGGTTTCCATTCTATGCCCTAGGTAGGGATTCAATAGGTGTCCTTGAAAGCCTGTAGGAGGTGGGATTCAATGTGCCATAGAATCATGAACATTGCTCATATCAAAAAACCGTTGGCTCCATTGGATTTAGGACATCAAGATAGTGCTAAGGAGGCCCTCTAATCTGGTTCCATGGATAAGAGACCATTTTTTTGGTCAATTTTGGAAACTAGGGTTTTGCTTAGTAGGTGAATGTGAAATTTTTGCACATGGGGGTAAAATTTGCATATTGCTCGACCGTGAAGGTGTGGCTAGCGTTCCCACATAACACATGCCTAAACAAGCTTGCACGACCCACCGAAATCCCTTTTGATGCACGATTTACATTCTATGCCCAGGTAGGGATTCAACAGGAGTCCCTGAAAGCCTGTAGGAGGTGGGATTCAACATGCCATAGAATCATGACCATTGCTCGGATCGACAAACCGTTGGATTCAGGACATTGGGATAGTGCTAGGGTGGTCCTCTAATCTAGTTCCATGGATAAGAGACCATTTTTTTGTCAATTTTGGAAACTAGGGTTTTGCTCAGTAAGTGAATGTGAAATTTTTGCACATGGGGGTCAAATTCGCATATTGCTCTACCATGAAGGTGTGGCTAGCGTTCCCACATAACACATGCCTAAACACGCTTGCACGACCCACCGAAAGCCCTTTTTAATGCACGGTTTCCATTCTATGCCTCAGGTAGGGATTCAACAGGTGTCCCTCAAAGCCTGTAGGAGGTGGGATTCAACGTGCCATAGAATCATGACCGTTGCTCGGATCGACAAACCGTCAGATCCATTGGATTCACTACATCGGGATAGTGCTAAGGTGGCCCTCTAATCTGGGTCCATGGACAAGGAATCATTTTTTCAGTCAATTTTGGAAACTAGGGTTTTGGTTAGTAAGTGAAAGTCCAATTTCTGCACATAGGGGTCGGATTTGCAAATTCCTTGATTGTGAACATGTAGCTAGTGTTCCCACATGGAACCTTCCTAAACAAGCTTGCACAACCCACCGAAAGCCCTTTTTGATGCACGATTTTCATTCTATGTCCCGGTTAGGGATTCAACAGCTGTCCCTAAAATCCTGTAGGAGGTGGGATTCAATGTTCCATAAATTAATGACCATTCCTCAGATCAATGAACTGTCGGATCCGTTGTATTCAGTACATCAGGATAGTGCTAGAGTGGCCCTCTACTCTGGGTCCATGGACAAGGGATCATTTTTTTTGTCAATTTTAGAAACTAGAGTTTTGCTCAGTAAGTGAATGTGAAATTTTTGCACATAGAGGTCAGCTTGAAGGTGATTGTAGATCTTCCCCTCATCCAAGAGGTGTGAGAATTTGTACGATGAAATGCAGGAGGAGACAATTCCATTACGTCAGTAATCATGGAATGGGACATGTTTATGTTTAGAAACAAGTGGCCAACCTATTATGCCATTATTACAAAATATATATATCTTCACGCTACGAATGCTTCGAATAATACTCCATAAACATGAATTTATAAAACAAGATTCAAAATAGTACTTCTCTAATCAATTTAAACTATAATAAAATCACACATAACTTTCATCTATTTAAAATTTGTTACTCGAGGCCATTCATCAAATGCCATGTACATTAACAAAATGATAAAATAATGTGCAGGACATACATAATGTGAAGGATATAGTCATAAGCATTATTTTGAATCAACCTTATAATACTCGGATACTTTTAGGTTTGATGTGTATCCCATGTATTCTTTAGATGAAAGACATCATGCCAAACACTAATTATATCTATGTAGACCACACAGATGCATCACTTAGGTGTGTCAACTTCGTGCTTTCTTTAAAAGTTTGTTAGGTTGTTATGTGGATAAGGTGCTTTTGTATTCCACCAAGTTGGATCAGTTGCTTAGCTGTGCTGGGTGCTTATGTGTATTAGGTATGTTCCATCTTTGTGAATACAATTTGACATTGTTAATATAACATTGTATATGCAATTGGATCATGGTAAAAAACAATTAAAATGTACATTTTTGTCATTACATAATATTGTAATTGTGCATTGTTCTCAAATTTATAACTAATATCTCCATGCAATCGTAAAATCTATAAAAAAAATTGGGAACATTACACATAGAAACATTCTTGGCCACACGTGTATAATCACACTTAAAAGACTGAACCATGAAGATCTCAAGAGCCTTGATATGAAATATTTTTTATATCATGAAAATTATAATACAAAAATAGAAGGCCTATCTATGGCCTGTCAATGTACATGTATCAAAAACATATTTGATGTACATGTGCAAACAAAAGTACATCTATCCTCGATCGTGCCCCTATACTCTAACTCCAGATTGTACATAAAAATACATATTTGTCCTCGACTAACACATCAAAAATCTAACTTTCTCTTGTTTTTCCCGGGCCCTGATGCTTTTTGGCTTTGTCTACAACCACTGTGCATATCTGGCAACTACAAATTAATGACAATATTTCTTGATCAGGTAACTGAACTAGTACTGTCTGGCAATAACAAAGTTTGAAAATTTAAAATATGACTCAATTGTAAATAAAACAAAGACTCACTGCATCCGTCGGGGGTATAGGTGCCTTCGATGTCGAGGGTATAGGTGCCTCTGGTGTCCTCCTCCTTGCAAAGAGTCTCTCTACAATGTTTCTCTGCGAATAAAAAAAAAATGTCAATTATCTCAAGAATTATCAAGATGTACATGAATGAGAAAGTACTAATCAATTATGTAAAAAATGAACATCTCACCGAAAAAACCATTTCTAAGGGATTAAACGAGGACTCTTCAATAGTAAGAGGAGTCATAGGTTGAACATCAACCTCAATTGCATGCACTAATGGACTAAGGTGTGGCTACATTCACCAAATGATTAAATAGTTAGACATTGTGCATGTCCATAAACAATACAAATGAAATGTACAATTACAAATATTCAAGTAGATGTACCTTAGTGTGACTTATCCCTATTGTAAGTGCAGCATTGACCGCAGCATCAACAACCCTACTAAGGTCTGGCATGGATGACTCTACATCCTGATGCTGTAAACATGCAAAAATAACATTAAGAAAAACCACTTGTGAAGTGAATTCATAGCTAACCAACAACTTCCATTGGAAGTGTGTACATTACCGTGGGATGGGTAGGTTGATCCTCCTGCACACCCGCTCTGTTCAAGGAAGAGGGTCGTTTGGTGTAAACAACCCCCTTATCTATGTTTGGACTATGGGGAGATCCAAACCAAAGAGGCGGTGCAGGGATTTGCAATGATGTCTGTAGTCATAAAGTGTTACCATAGTTAGACATGGATTTGAATGGATGGAATAATATGTATTGAAAAACTAACATGTTGTAATATACTTACCCCTTCCTGGGACATATCTCCCCCATGGGAGTGACCGCTTCCATCAATTTCTTGCCCCTCTTTAGATGCTAATAGCATCTTCAAGTTTAAAATTTATAAATATGAGCGATCTATAAAGGAGTGTACAGTAAGAAATTTAAATAATTCGAACAACATTCAGTCATAACCCATGTACTTACATTCTTCAAGAAATTGTAAATTTCACCTTGGACTATGTCGTTGATATCAACGTCTCCAACATCACGTTCTAAGTGGGGTTCCTGCAGCTTAAAAAATTGTAAATATTAGACAATTTAATAAATTAATCAAGATTAACACATGCATTAACAAAATTATATGTAATAACAAAATGATAAGTGTTTAAATATTACCTCAATGGTGGTTGTTTGGGCCTCGGGTACAACCACACCAGGTGCGATACCACCCCCGTGAAAGGCATCAATATCCTGCAAGAGTAAATATTGCATATATCACGAATCTTTTAATATGTTACATATAGTATGGAAAATTTAAAAATTGAACAATAACAGAGTTTTAAAACAATGTCCTTACCTAACCACCAGTGATCGTAGTGGTACCATGTCTTGGTCCAGGACCATAACAGGGTCCCCCACATGATGTGTAGACATGTGGCTCGCTCTGAGGCACATGGGATGTCGGTCTATCCCCACCAATAGATGTCCCTCCACCACCAGAAGCTGGTGGTTGTACACCAATAGAGGAAGAGGGCACTCTCTAGTCATTAGTGATCGTGTGTTGACAGACCATCTCAGCTAGAGTAAAAAATGAATCCTGTGTCTGGACAACCATCTCATGTGTAGGAGGGATGTTTTCCCTCGGTAGCTGGGCATGGGGTGCAGGTATCTGTGGATTGGAATTTCTATGCCTAGCATTGGGTCGGTGTTGGGGCATCCCCCTACCAACTCCCTAAAATACCAACATGCCAAAATAGTTGACATGTTTCCCCATCACAAACTGTGCATACAATTTTCGGAGGAAGTACATCGGTACTTCCTTATTGTTATGAGGGGGAATGTCAAAAACCATGTACCACCTATCCATCCAATTGTCTCTAATGGGTGGAAAGGTACACCACTCAATAGAAATATGTGGCCTATTGATCTCCGGAATGTCATCCATCCTAGGCAGTCTAAACAATGAATAGATGTGTTGTTTTGTTATTTTGAGCTTTTTCACCTCGTTGTAACTTAACCCATTAGCATATTGTTGTCTTTTCCTCTCCCTGTAAGATGCGATGCTATACAAAGCATCATTTGATCTTGTGATTGTATCAACAATAGACAACAAAGAATTTGACAAGGAGCGGTGAAGCTCATCTCCACCCCTCCAAGCATAACCAATCTCTCTCAAATGGGCAATAAACCTTGGTATCTATGCATTGTTATCCATAGTAACCATTGCAATCATAAATACAAATAAAATATCATTAGAAATATAAACACATGATATACTGACATATCTAAGCACTAAAAACTGTATAACTAATGTACAACAAATAACAACATATAAATTTAAAAATTGATCTTGAATTTTATAGTAAAGAATAAACATTTAACATTTTTTCATTTCATATTTATGTCTTAAATTCAAGTATTAATTCCAATTTTTAAGTATGCATGTGTACATAAAGTGTCTTGAGTGCATATGTTGATTGTGAAGCTCCTCTAGCTTATTTTATAGCTTGGGTTATGAAGTTTTGTCGAAATTGTGAGGTGCTAACTATTGCCTTTGTAGGACTAGCTCCCAGATTGTGAGTAGAGGCAACAACTAGACCCTAGAATAGGCGGCATAATGTGCTCTTCATCAATAAAATCCCAGTATAGGCATCGATTTTGTTAAATATGTAATTATTTGTTGTAGTGTGATGTTTTTTGGACTCCAAAGTCTATTTAGCAAATATTTATGGATTTTATGGTTGCAAGGGTTCCACTGGATTATATCATGTATGATAGTATGTGATTGGCATGTTTAACAAAATACATCAACCTACCTATGTATCTTCACGTTCATAGAGTCTATTGTTGAACTTTGTTGTCTTGACCTTAACCAAAAAGTACCCTTCGTTCGAGACGAAATATTTGTTAAAAGCATGGGAAGCTTCTATACCTTACTTTAACACTTGGATTGGGAAGTTTCATAAAAAATATAAGGTGTTTATTGATGTTCTTGGAAGAGCAACTTTGATATTTCGGATATAAGCAAGGGATTTACCATGTTTGTTTATGTATTTTAGGGGAATATATGAATTCTACTTGATTTTTTTTTAGTTGTATGCAAGCTTGCAACATAATTGACAAAC
>LPNX010232567.1:177371-196111 GCA_001517045.1 Pseudotsuga menziesii
ACAACCATTTTTTTTTCAACATAAGATAATCGTAAATATTATTTATATTGTTTTGATGGATCTAAGTCCATTATCACCAAGGTATCAAAATACAAAGCATAAGCTTTTTCATAAAAAAATGGAACAAAAGTGTCCACAATCACCAAAATTTAACCAAAAATACTTCAAAAGCATAAGGCTTTTACATCTGTGCTGGAACATGTCCAAAAATCATCAAAGACACAAGTCTTATCATCATCCATAGTTTCAGCAATACAAAAAAGCATGCTACTTTCAAAAAGACTGAATACTCAACATAGAAGTTTCAAAATAGAAACTGCCCAAACATTCAGGAAAAAAATAAAATTATTGATAGCTTTCTACCATAACAGCTGAATGATATTCAGTGATGTGCCAAAACCACTCTATTATTTGCGCTCCAACTTTAGCCATACCGTCTACAAGTGTATTCCTTTCTCGATAGATATGTTTAAGCTCCAGAAGCTCAAACAAATATGACAACCTGTTAACTTCATTATGAACCTGTGCAAGCTCTAAATTCAACAATCGAAACTCACCATTAGCCCAATTAATGACTAACTGAGAGTCACCAAATAATTGGAATTTTATAATGTGTTTCTCCCTAGCCAAGGAGAGCAAAAGTTTCAAAGCACAAATTTCTGCAAAGTTATTAGATCCAGACCCTAAGCCAGCTTTAAACGAAACATAATGCTCATCAGAGAAAAAGAAAATCACACCTCCAGCTCCACATAATTCACCAGCAGTAGATCCATTAAAATACCCCCAAGAGTAAGATTTGTCAATGATTTCAACAGCAATAGTTCTAATTTTGACCTCCAAATTATCCTGTGGAAATGATTTCAACAATCCCAAGATGAAAGTGGCTACCTGAGAAGGTGATAAAAGTGTATCTTCAAAGCAGCTCAAATTTCTAGCTTTCCAGATAAACCACAAAGCTATTATAGGTAAAGATTTAATATGCTTGACCTCCCTATTGAGACACCGCGTCTTCAAACACTCACTTACTGAATCCCCACTCCAAAGATTATAGATTTTTAATTTTTCCTCAAAATACCTCCAAACACACTGAGAAAAGGGGCATGCCACAACAATATAAAGATTAGACTCAGCATCCACTTTACAGAGGTAGCATCTGCCAGGACCTTCCCTGCCTTTTCTAACAATGATATCCCATGTAAGTGCCTTATCAGAAAGCAGGAACCAAGAAAATAATTTTTCCTTTAGTAGGCACTTAAACTTCCATAGTACTTTCCACCACCAGGAATATTCCATCATATTTCTGTCTAATAGTAACTATGCATACCCTTCTTTAGGTGAATACTTTCCAGATTTGGACAAGCTCCAAACCAGCACATCAGAATCATTTGAAAGTCTCACATGACTACTTTTAAGAATGGCAAGATATCCCTTCCAAACAATCACATCATGTTGATCAACCAACCCAAGTTGTTCAGCTGATAGCCAACTCTGTTCCAAAAGACAAGTCAACCCAGGAGTCCTAATGTCTTTTAAAGAGAAGAAACCATAAGAATGAAGTTTCTCAATAATAAGTGGAGGTAAATGGTGTCTCCACTTACATCCCACCCACGGATCAAGACCAAGGCGAACTACTGCACCAGACCCAATCTTCCATACAAGATTATTACCAATGATATCAAAAGACCATAGAACCGCTTTCCAACATATGGACATACTTATTTTCTGTTTGACAAAAGACCTAATCCAATCCAATAAAGACATTGGATGAATATATTTCTGCAAAACAATCTAAACCCACAATCGCGAACCATTGATGACATTCCACACACTCTTTACAACAAGGTCTTTTGCAAAAATAACAGGACTTTTCATCCCCCAACCCCCCAGAGACTTAGGACAAGCCAAAGTCTTCCATGAGGTCCAAGGTAACCCAGAAGATTCCTTATTACCAGACCAAAGGAATTTGAAACATAACTTTCTGATCTTCTCTAATATACCCAAAGGAATCTGAAAGTAAATTCAAAAAACCGGAATTGCCTCAAGAACAACTTTAATAAGGATTAACTTACCTCCCTTAGACAACCACCAAAAACTCCAATTTCTAATCCTTTTTTCCACTTTGGAAATTAGCCAATCCCAATCCTTGAGAAGATATCTGCAACATTTCAGATGAAAACCAAGGTACTTCATGCCATTCTCAATTTTTCCAATAGAAAAAGTAAAAACATTCTGAATAGTAATAAGCTCAAAATCATCAAGTTTAGAAAAGTACAAAATAGATTTTTCCTCATTTATCTTCATCCCAGAAGCCTTACAAAATATCATTAAAACCTCATATAAAGTGGATAATGATTGCTCTATACCATCAGTAACCATTACTATGTCATCCACAAATAATACATGAGATAAAGAGATATCATTACCAAAGGTAATTCCATGATAAAGACCACAATCTTTGACAAACAGGAGAGCTCTGCTTAAACCTTCAACAACAATAAGGAAAAGTAAGGTTGCTAAAGGACATCCTTGTCTGATCCCCCTACTAGATTTAAAGAAAGGTGAAGCCGCCCCATTAACAAGCAAGGCAAATGAAACAGAGGACATACTGCTCATAACCAAGCCAATGAAGGAACCTGCAACACCCATTTTCGAAAGAATGACCCGCAAGTAATTCCATCTAACCCGGTCATAGGCTTTAGAAAGATCAATTTTTAATACTACTGATTTTAAACCTTTACTATGAATGGAATGCATGCCTTCCTGAATAACCCCAACAACATCATGAATCTCCCTACTAGGCAGAAAACCAAATTGTTCTTCCAAAACATAACGACCCAAGACCTTAATAATCCGAGTAGATAAGATCTTACTGATAATCTTATAAATGTAATTGCACAATGATATAGGTATGAAGTCATCAAAAGTTTTAGGATTATCAGTCTTAGGTATCAAAGCAATAAAAGTAGAATTGAAAACAATAGGAATTTTGCCACTTATTCGTGAATCTTCAATCACCCTAAGAAGATCCTCACCCATAATATCAAAAAGAGATCTATAAAATTCAACAGTAATCCCATCTGGTCCAGTACTTTTATCATTGTTACTCAAATCTAAAATAGACTGAATTTCCCCCAAAGTAACATTCTTCATAAGCCCTTCATTATCCTCCTCATTAATAGAAGTTGGAAATAAGCCAACACTCTTCACAATTTTAGGTAAGAGAAGATATTTATCCTCCTGAAACAAGGTTTCAAAATGTTGAACCCCCACCCTGGCTATAGACTCAAAACCTTCAACCAAGTTACCTTCATCATCTGAAATCCTCCAAACAGAGTTGATATCTTTCCTATAATTCACATATTTATGGAATAAAGGAGTGTTATCGTCCCCATAAAGAAGCCATAAGGCCCTGCTTTTGAGTTTGGACTCATGTTCACGCTCACATAAAATATTCCTCTTCTTAGATTCAAGTTCAACCAGGAAAAATTTATCAGCTTCAGTTGAAAAACCACAACAGGGCTTATCAAAAGCTTTAGCCAATAAAACTTCAATATCAACAAGATCCTTCATATCCTGTGATTTTTTTGAACATACCATGAAATAGAAACCTCTTTGATGGTCTTAAGGTTCATATCAAATTAAGAAGAAGAACCTAAACTTCCATTAAAAACTTTCCAAGAATTCTTCAATAAAGAAACAAACTATCATTCGCCAACCAATTGGCATTGAACTTAAAGGGACTGCGCGGCCTTATATCATCATTCAAAACATGCAAAAAAATAGGCTGATGGTCTGAATTCCCCCCACAACCAACCCACTACCTAAAATGCATATTACAGTCCATCAGATTTGCTGAAATAAGCATACGATCTAGTCTCTTACAAATGTTTTCACATCCAACCCTACGATTAGTCCAAGTAGGCAGGATAATAGATGGAACTAAATCCACCAAACCAAACCCATCCATCAGCCTGAAAAAATAATCAGATAATGAGTCCACTTTGGCTTTTGTACCCCAAACTTTAGAGAATCCCATAGAATAATTAAAATCCCCCCTGAGGATAAAATTATTATAGGATAAACACTCCAGGCAGAACAAGGTGTTCCAGAAATATTCCCTGATAACATAAGGCCCATACACATTAACAAAACAAAAATCCAATTTGAGCTCTATAGAGTAGAGCCGAACACAAAGACTCGAATACACCACCCATGCATTTATCAAATGGAACTGACGAAATCTCCAACCCAGTAATAATCCCTCGAATTTGCCTTTTATATCTACCAAAACAAATTTCCACTCCTTTAGCATAGTTTCCAATTCACCCACCAAAATGACCCACCACCCATAGTTTCTTGCATAAAGAAAACTTCAACACCCTGCTCATCAATCAACCTCCTGACCGCTAGTTTTTTAGGGTTACTAGCCAACCCCCGACAATTTAGGGTCATAATAATCATCGAAGAACTATTGAAGAGGCATCCACTGCTCTAAGTTCCTCAGGAACAAATAAAAGATCAGAAAAAATAGGAGTATAATTATCAAAAACCTTGCAAGACCTCCCCAGAGCTCGATCCTTATCAAACACCTCCATACTTGCCTGCGAACAGGATCGAAGAAAATAACCCCTTCTAGAAATAGATTTAGTTTTAGGAGGGCAAACAAAACCTAGAACGCCCAAAGCAGAAACAAAAGATTGTTTACAGGAAGACACATCCATCGCACATTTCCCCATAAAAGTAAACAAACCAGAAGAAGCCACAAAATCTGAAGCAAAAGAAAGACAAAAAGGTTTAAGGGAGCCAAAATATCTGTCTGATGATCAAGAACAACCACATGATCTAGTTGTTGCCTAGTAATATCCCCCATCCCAATATCTTTCACATCAACAGGAAAATCACAGGATTTATCCCCATTGTTCTTAACCCTCCAAACTGGTTTTGGTTTAGGGACATACTTATGGTTTTTTTAAAATGGAAAGGAACAATTAGGGATCAAATGCCCATAGGCATGGCACCGATTACACTGAAAAGGAAGACCCAAATAATCCAGTGTCTGAAAAAACTCTTTATCCCCTCATTTAATCACCAAATCTGCAGCAAGGCCATGCCTTAGATCAAGGAGAACCAAAACCCTACCCAAACAACAGACACCCGTATCAAGAAAAGATAGGTCTGTCTCCAGATGGGACCCCAACGTATTCCCGACAAGTTTGAAAAAATCCAAAGACTAGAACCCAAATGGCAAGTTGGGTAATTTAACCAAGATTGGTAAAAGATCATACCTTTCACACATCAGATCGAAGAGTGGAGACCATCGCTTCAGCAACAATCCCACATTGTCCCATCGCCAAACCCCATTAAGGACTACAACCGCATCGCCTTCCGAGATAAATTTGAAAGTGATCCATCCCCTAGGAAGTAGAAAACCTCAGGGCACAAACCCACATGCTCCTTTCAAGTCACGTACACCCAGATTTAACTCCCATAGAGTTAAATTTACAACCATTAAAATGACCCACCAGAGTCGTGGCATGGGTTAGAACAATGTCGTTTAACCCTATGTCTTCCTCGACCGTCATCAATACAGGATTATCCATTTTTTTTTATAGTTTGCTGAGACCTCTTCTTACGGAATCCATCCGTAGAATTTGACAAACCACCAATAGAAAAAACCTCAGAGCCAAGATCCGCATCCAAGGAAACAGGCTTCAAAGCAGACCTAGAATCATCAATAGAAGGAGTGACTCTGAAACTTTCCGAAAGAAACGACTTCGAAACAATATAATGAACGGAATCATCCACAGGCTCAAGAAATCCATTATCAAAAGACTCTAGTTCCAGCCGAGCAGAAACAGCTGCAAACTACCCGTGACATCACCCATCAGAACCAGGTTCTTCCCCCAGAGGCAAACCACCTACCGGACTCAAACATGGGCAATCCATAAAACCATCAACCACCACTAGTTCAAGCCCATTCTTCATCGACTCATCCCTAAACACAAGTGAAAAATCATAGTGAACAGAGTTAACCCTAGCATCATCAACCCTTGACAAAAAATTCTTCCCTGCCTGACCACCAACTAGTATCAAAGACGGACAGCCCATAATCTCAGGCTCCACAGGGTCCAACACATTCATGATCTCAATCACATGCACCTAATTAGAGCCATCAAGAGATGCTTGCATCCTTTCATCAGCACTCTAAAGCAAAAGACCCTCCCTCGTCTTACCTCCATTCGAGCACAGAGACGGACATCCCAATTGCTCAGACACCACAATCACCATCTCTCTCTTAAGTGCAGTAACAAAACCACATTTGGATCCATCAAATCTAACCCTAATAACGTCATCCCGAGACGACAAGACGGGAGGTCGAACCTTTAGAGGCGTACGCACCATATGTTTAGTCATTCTTAAAGACATACTTCGGGAAAGCTAGCATTCAAAGTCCAAAGAAATGTGGCATCCACCCATGACAAACCTTTAAACAAAGACCAGAGAACAGTACTCCAAAGGAGTACATTCTAAACCTAAAAAATTGTGTGTAACCTAAAAATCCCTACCCATCAAGAAGCTCAAAAAACAATTATGTGGTCGGCAATCAACGGATTACCCTTCCACGTATACAAGCTCCTTAAGTGTATGCTTTAACTATGTAGCAAAGCATCATGTTTGAATCCTTCCTAAGGGTGAGTGTTACCTAAGAGGAGTGTGGATACACAACAATTACTAGCATGCCCAGGTGGAAATACATGCAACAAGTAAAAATATTAACACAATATCTCAATAAGGATAAATTGAAGTATTCCACTCACTAATGGTTTGCGCTATGACTTGAACAAATAAACCAATGAATAAGGCCAACTTTAGAGATTGTAGATCCAAACTAAGGAAATTACTATGGCTAGTCAAAACCTCTATGAATCCCTATATATTTCATTTCAAGCAATGAGTAAATAGTGTAGAAATATAAATATATTGGGTGCGTCCATGGAGGTGGGTCACAATTTTTGGCAAAGCGATTTCAGAGAAAAACAAAATCTGCACCCTCGATCGAGTTATTAATACCTCAATCGAGGGATTAATAAGCCCTCGATCGAATTTTTGTCAAACCCTCGATCGAGCTTTTGTAAAACCCTCGATCGAGCTATTGCTAGCTTGATCGAGGGTTAAACAAAACCTTGATCGAGGGTTTGACAAAACCTCGATCGAGCTACAAACCTCAATTGAGGTACTAACCTCGATCGAGCTCCAAACCTCGATTGAGGTCCCTAGTAAATTTTTTTAATAAAAAGGCCGCGACCATTCCCCATTTTCCGGACTTCACACCCTCGATCGAGCTAGAACCCTCTACCAAGTTGCTGTGACCTTGACTGAGCTGCTATAACCTCAAGCGAGCTTTTGCGTAAGGGACGCCCACCTTCACCTTCCACCACGATGTCAGATCCCAGAGGTAACACCCAAAACTTCTAATTTGAAATTTAAGTGAAACATTACTCTATTTTTTTTAAAATGTTAGTTTGAAATTGAAAAAAATTATTGATGATTGTAGGTTTTTTTTTGTCTAATATGTTTGAAATGTGTGCCAGCAAGCAGAAATGCTGTCGGTGTCCATATTGAATTCTCCTTTGTTATATTTCATTCCTCTTATTATTGTCTCCTTGATATAAAGCATGCAGTTTTGAAAAGAATGACCTTAGGAATTAGTCCTACACATTGAACATGAAGGAAGGAGAATATGTTACTAAATTTATGATGCACATTCAAGATGTGGAAGGATAAATTGATTGTTATTAGACTCAATATGGAGGAAAATTACATTTTCAGACTAATGATCAACATATTGACAAGTGTTTCAATCTTCTTCTACTAGAGTTAATATGTTACATAAGGAAATTGATTTTTGTTTAGATTAACTACACAACATCTTATTGACATGGTCTATGCGTTTCTTTGAGAACATTGTTAAATCATCCATGCATATTAATGTGCTTCTATGAGATTGTATTGTGAAGTAGAATCCAATGGAGTGTCAACCTTGGTCTTCATGATATGGATGTTGATATGGAAGAGTTGTGTCATCTCCTTCTCTTCCTTATGATGAAGGCTACTTAGATTCACCTCCTTTTGCAGTGGAGTACAAAAAATACTCTTATATACATCTAATATTATATCTACCTCTTTGCTTGAATATGTTATGTCATGTAATGTGAAATTGTAATTTGAACACTATGAAAATGTTCATATACATGTGAATATGAAATTAAAATTGTACACGTTTAAAATTAAAATTGTAATTGTTTAATGTAATTAGAGATCATCATTATTATTTAATGTAAGACACAAAATTGTAATTTGAACACTATGAAAATGTTCATATATATGAATATGAAATTAAAGCAATATTAAAATTGTAATGTAATGTAATGATTGCAATGTAATGTAATGTAATAATGTAATGATTGTAATTTAATTTAATTGTAAAATTGTAATTGTAATTGTAATGTGATCTTGTAATTGTAATTGTAATGTAATTATCATCATTATCATAGTGTAATATAAAATTGTAATTTGAACACTATGAAAATGTTTATATACATGAATATGAAATTAAAATTGAATATTAAAATCAACGATGGCCAGTGCAATCAACTCCCATTGAGAACAATCTTTGTAATTTTTTACATAAAAATTAGGTATATGTGAGTGTATATTATGCAATATGAAATTATAAAATTATATGAATATGTAAATACTAAATTATACAATTTAATTACAATTATAAATACATATATATTCATACATGCACATACAATGTACATATAACTTTATGAATTAATTACAAAATTATAATAAATTCTAAATTTGATTTAACACATGTTCATGTATATATAAAAATTATGAACTAGAGTTCACTATGAAATTAAATATATGAATATGCAATTTATAAAATTATATGAATATGAAATTATACAATTTACATACAATTATGAATACATATATATGAATTCAAACATGCACATACAATTTATATAAGTTTATGAATTATTTACAAAATTACAATTACAAAATTATATTTACATTCTAAACAATTTAACACATATATATATATATAAATTATGAACTAGAACACTATGAAATTAAATATATTATGCAATATGAAATTATATGAACTATATCACTAGGAAAAAAAATTATAGTTATGAATATGAAATTGCATAACTTTTAAATTATACCAATATTGTTAGCAATGGCATTTTATTCTCCCATCATAGCTTGATTTGCAACTTCTTCTCCTCTCAAGATTGCTCTTTTTTTCTCTTTCTTTCTCTATCTTTCTCTCTTATTTCTTCGGTGTTGATTTGATTCCTACTAGATATTTTACTTCGATGCTTTTTGCTTTCCATTGTGATCAAGATCAACAATCCAAATTCACACCTACAACAATATGTAAACACAATACACAATGCTAAATTTGCATTAGAACACAAGCATTGTTTCAAATTGGTTAGCCAATTGTGAATGATAAAATTAGTAAGATGTTTATGTCTTATGTTTATATAGAATTTACTTAGGAATTTGGGTGGGAATTGTTGTTAGGAAGGTATTTGAAATGACATTAATGCCATCAATGCTTAACTTCATTCCCAACCACTTTTGTAAGATTTTTTAACAAAAAGTAGACCTCGATCAAGGTATTAGCTTGATCGAGCTATTTATAATTTTCTCGATCGAGGGTTTAACAAACCCTTGATCGAGCTTTGGTTAAAACCTCGATCGAGCTCCAGAGCTCGAAGCTCGATTGAGGGCCTGAAAAACAGAAATTCAGCCCTCTTATAGGAAAATCAATGTTTCTCTGTGTCTTCTAGGGGTGTAAACGCTGCCATTCATGGCACACAACTGAGTGGAGTTCATGCCGATAGATTCATCACTGAATCCTCTATCGATTGAGGTATCATGCATGTGTTTTGACATTCATATGTTTTTTTTTTTTAATTAGTTCTAAAACTTACACTTAGAAAGTTTGACAACAACTTCAAAGCAGCTCAAAGAAAAATCTAAAGGGTAAAAAATACACATCCAAAAATTTTGAAAAAATATACAGCCCACACATCGACGCATCGTCTTCAAAAGGGTATTTTTGGTTTTTCAAAATTTTAAAACAGTGAAAAAAAACCTGGGATGGACACACGTGTATAAAATGATGCTGAAATCAAATGTGGTCACTTTCGAAAAATAATAAAGAAGTGTATATTGTGAAATAAATTAACAAAAAAAATATGCAAACCACAATACATTTTGTATAGATCATGCTCATATAGATATATATTTTAAATTATTAATGTAAGATTGAATTATTGGGGATGGACACAAACCACTTATTAACTTCTTCAAATTTTAAAGGTCACACAGTTCATTAAATGCAAAATTTCACACATTAAATGATATCGAAATATTTAAAAAAAAATATCGTTAGGAAGAAAACATAATATTCTACAATTTGTTTTTTGACTGCAAGTCAAAATTCACATGGCATATATGCATTTTGAGGGCTTTTATCTAGCACATGAGTAAAAAAATTAGGTTTTCATCGCTAAATTTGGCCAAAAAGTGTTACCCACCTTCATGGAATCACCCTTAGGTTTTTGATTATATGAAATTATATTGGAAAATTTATGAAGTTTTGTGGAATCCTAAACCAAAATTTATTCTATAAACTATAATATTATTAATTGTTTTTAAGTTATATATATATAGGTTTTAGATTATATGAAATTATATTGGAAAATTTATGAAGTTTTGTGGAATAGTATATCAAAATTTATTATATAAACTATAATATTATTAATTTTTTTAAGTTATAGATGTTTATATATATATATATATTTTTGAACATAATTCAAATTTATTAATTTGTCAATATAGTATATTATTAAAGTATATTAAATTTTAATTGTAAGAGAATGTTTTAAAGATAATAAAATCTATTGTAGGGAGAGGTGAATTTTTTTATGAGTAAAAATTTTGGTATTAAAGAGAAAATATGCCTTCAAAAATTCAAAAAATTAATATAAAAGAAAAAATACACTTTAATATATATAATAGATTGAAAATTAAGATAGAACTATATTAATTATATATATATATTTTATTAATTTTAATAGAAAAAGATCATATATAAACAAAATATTGTTTAAGTCTGCATTTTACTTTAATTTTATTCTAAGATCTTTAAGATCATAACATAATATAAATTTATTAACATGTATTGAACAATCATTAAAATGAAAAAAGTGAGTAATATTTAGAATTACTCTTTTAATTTATGAGCGCAATATCAAAATTGTATTTTGGGTTTTTTATGGAATTTTAAGGCAAAATTTATGACTACGTTTTGAATTATCTGGAATTTTATTGGAAAATTTGTGTTAAGGATTTTCTCCAATGTTTTGTGGAATTGGATAGGAAAATTTAGCAAAGGAAAGAGAGTGGAATGAGTGACGACTTTCAATTCATCGTTGTGTCAAACTCGTGTCGTCTCTTGTACTCTTGTCGTTGAATTAAGAGGAAGAGGCCCTTTCTTGGAACCAAACCTCCGTCACCTCTGTGTGGTCCCTACACACACCACCATTTGTAAGAATGGTTTGCGGGTCTCTTGTAACTCCTTTTGAATTGGCAAAAAATATTTTACATGCAGCAGAATAATAAATGTTATGGTGGCTGCTGTTGGTCATTGGATCTCAAACAAGATGGTTTGCGGGTTTCTTGTAACTTCTCTTGAATTGGCAAAAAATATTTTACATGCAGCAGAATAATAAATGTTATGGTGGCTGCACTGTGGGTCATTGGATCTCAAACAAGTTGAGATGAGATCCAACGACCCACAGTGCAGCCACCATAGCATTTATTACTCTGCTGCATGTTGAATATTGTTCTCTGAATCATCGTGGAATATCGTGTACCCTCGTTCGTCCAAAACGCCCTTAAATTCCAACACTTGTGAAATTAACATAAATGAAGCAGGTACTAAATCTGCATCAAATCCAGTAAGATTTCGTCGCTCCACGACTGACTTGTAGCCTCAAAACATTAATCCTTGACTATTCCACGGCGGCTAACACCTAGAGTTGGAATTTGACGGGCATTTTTTTTAATATTTTTTCAGTTAAATAAGGATAAAAATCGGTCAAAGCATTTTGGTTAAATGGTTGATTTTTATGGAGGTAGAATGTCATTTTGACGATTTAATTATTTATGAAAACGTCATTATGGGGACCTAAGTTCTAACTTTAAGCCAGGTCATCAATGTCCACCTAGTAGGCTGGCACGATGACACGGTGGCACCATCCACGTGAAATATTAAATGCCCGCAGCAGCCCATTGCCATGGCCAAGCTACCCCATCGCCCATCGGTTAATGGCAATGAATACCATTGAATGCATAATTGTGTGAGTTCTTAGGAGTCTGTGTGAACACAGTAACACTGAATTTGTTCAACTCGACGGATTGCAAAGATAAATTTGGTTAATGTGGGTTTTCTTATACTAGGTTTGGCAGTTTACTGCATTCAAGTTCCACCAGATTCATTTCAGTGTGCACTGTGTGGGTGTTTTTCATACCCATGGGCCGCGATTCCACCCTTCTCTAGAGTCCAGATTGATTTTTCACAATGATATATACATGTTATATATTCTGAGAGGTGATATTTTATATTAATGTTGAGTTCCCAGATCCTAGGTATTCTTCTGTGGGATATGGAGCAACACAAGAAATAGGACCTTTCGTTGGAGACTCTACCGGCACTAGGATTTCCTTCAATAAATACGCCTGAAACAATGGTTTGCTTTTCTCTGTTTTCCTTCCCTGCGATTTTAATTGCTCTTCTCTATTCTTGTTTTTTTTATGTGATTCCAATCATTGAACTTGAAGATTTATGTGAAACTAAAATTGTATACGGAGGCCAACTTATTGTTTCTAGAATCGCCTGTCGGAGTAGGGTTTTCTTATTCTAACACGACGTCAGATTACAACATTCTTGGGGACGACATTAATGGTAACTTTTTATTGTATTTTCGATTATCTAGGCTTAGCATGAAATTGATTTGAACACCGATTAACAAGATTGGTTTTAATGTCATTTCAGTTGTAGACACATTTGTATTTCTTCAAAATTGGTTTGCAAGGTTTTCGAATACAAAACACACGAATTTTATATAGCAGGAGAGAGATATGTAGGTAAGTAAATTTAACTTTTAATGGCTAATTAAACTTCACACTGACATCTCCATCAAATTGTTTGTAACTCATTACAATCTTACTGTAATTTCAAGCAGGGAAATACGTGCCAGAACTTGCAGAGGTCATTTATGTTTTCAACAACAGTACGCTTGATAAGAGTGGAACTGGCCATATCAATCTCAAAGGGGTCGCCGGTGAGGGCTTAGGAGGATGTGTGAACGCTGAATTCATTCAACCCGGCGGGCCAACGGTGATGGTGCATTGCCCGCCATGGGGGTTTTGCTCCAAAATAGGGATCAGTGGATGAGGAAATTGACGAAAACCAAAGCATGGTCCATGGTTCCAAAACCACACTCTTCACTTACAGGTGACCGTATGTGGTTCCACAACTCCGGTTCGTCAAAAATTGGAAAGGAAAAACACAAAATATTGCTTTGTTATGGCAGAGATATCTTTATGTTTTTTGGTTTTTCAATACAGTGCAACATTCCTTCTAGGAAATCGTTGGCGAGAATTTAAACAAGTGGGTTTGACAAAGAAATCTAGAAGGTAAGTGAAACATTTGTTGCTAGTTCCTTCCTACAGAAAACTTACATATGTGTCTATTGAGGACTCCATATCTACCTGGTACATCTAAGTTTTGGGATTTGGTTCTTAGTGGTTTAAATTGATAAAATCAAGGCTTCCAACACAATTTAGGACAACACACATGCTTGTGTATGAGTAGATTTAATAAATTGATAACTCAGTTGCAGTTTTTTCATTGTCTTCCTACTTGTTAGCTTACCTATGATTCATTCTCTTTCTGCATAGCTTTTGATTCTCTGTACTGCTCATTTTTATTTGATTATTGAGGTTTATGACAGGCACTAAGGTTTTCTGAAATGTTATTTTTAGAAGCTATAAGTATTACATATTTTTTTTATTTGAAAGAGAGTTTAGTTTTAAAGCCAGTTTCATGCAAATTGTGGCCACTATGTCGATAGTGTTTTAGATTACTTAATAATAACAATTGAAAAGATTATGTTCTAGTAAGAATAAGTTGTGAGCATAGATCAGCTAGGAATTAATTGTTAAATCCATGAACAAACTCATTTGGTGGTCTGTTGAAACTTAAACAACCGAGGACCTATCCCCTGTTGGTGGCCTGTTGTGCTCTACCACTGAGCTACTTGCTTGTTTTAGGACAAGCAATCTTATTCGCTAGGGTAGAATGCTATTTGAAAAAAGAATGTTCCTGCCTCATTTGGTGATTCGTTGAAGCTTTAGACAACTTTGGACCTGTCCCTTGTTGGTGGTTTGTTGTACTTTACCACCGAGCTACTTGCTTGTTTCATGACAAGCAACCTTATTCGCTAGTGAAAAACAAGCAACCTTATTCGCAAGTCAAAAATCCAATCCAGGAAATAAAATATTGTAAATCTTTGAGCACATGTAGGTTGTGTTATGAAAGAAAGCACACAAACAAAATAGGTTTGATGAAATGAATTGAGAGATAATTATGTTGATTAAGGTTTCATTCATAGATAAGTTAACTGAAGTTTAGGGAAGAGATGAGGTGTTTACTATTTAGAAATATGTTAATGATATGCATAGAGATTAAAACAAAGGTCCATATTTAGTTCATTGATAATTTCAAACTACAACACCAAAACGTTATTACTAACAGGTACATATTTATGTAAAACGTTATTACTGGCAGGTACATATTTAACTAAAACGTTTAGTAAAGGGGAATGTTAAACCCCAAGACTTAAAAAAAATTGTCCAGACTCCCCTCGAAACCCTTGAAACCTTGATCCTTGACTATTTATAAACTGATATCCTATCAGAAGAAACTCGGCGATTATGACACCGTGGTCCTGACTCCCGAACTTCGAGAGTCAAAGTTCCATGACCATGTTTTCAACCGTCTTTGTCTAAAAACACAATACTTTGTATCTCGTTGTTTGGAATCGACCCACTCATAGAAAGCATGGTTTTGATTGATTTTTTGAAAATTGGGTCGGTTAAAAATTGGGTAAGACTTAAAAAAAACAAGAGCCACGAAGTGGCAATGTCCCCGCAGTTGCTAATAGATATTGCTACAAGATGGAAGCTATAGAAATATGAAACTTTTGTCACAAAATTGTATAGAATTTTTGTTATTTTGCTACAAAACTACTTAGCCATCTAATCAATTTCTCAATGAAGTTTGTCAGAACAAAAATGGTTGGAGAAGATGCAAAAAATTGTGCTAAGCATCATTCATGATCAGAGAGCCAATTTGTTACATCTCAAATATGAATATATCAACATGGACTTAGAAAAAGTTTAACACACGTATAAACACACAAATGACTTCATTGAAATAGGTAGAACAAGCAACCTTCACCATAACCACTAAACCAAATTCATAAAAATAACTACAACAAGTCAAAAAATATAAAGTTGAACCCCCCCTAGGAGTAGTACCACAGGGATCTCTAATGAACAACTGAACAATGTAGTGGCCTCGATCACCGCAACGACCAATGAGAATATCACAAAGATAACGTAACATACAATGGGGTACTTCCACCGGGTCATAGGGTTGCTACAAAAAATGACAAACGCAGTATTGGAGGTAGATACCACAGGATGGTGCGCTGCAAAGAGCACCTGAGGTACAAATGGGTAAGAAAGTGTGGATAGTACAAATTTTACCGCGAGCAATCACAACAGGTAATGAGGACGTTGATGCTACATTGAGAGTGTTTGACTTGATTGGATTTGATCTCGCCCAATGCACATGCTGACACGAGTTCAGACCACAACAAGCAAAGAAATTCGAGACAGGAGGCGACAGTTCACGATCAACTGGTTCGGTCCTGGCAATAGGCAGAGAGTACAAAAGAGGAACTTTAACGCCTCAAAGAAGAAAAGGAATCAGTTGTAGATGAGAGAAAAAAGGAAATTGAAAAAGACAAAGAATAGACAGAGCAATCTCAATGGCTTGCAAAGATATTCCACACATTACTCTGGAGATGTTTACAGAAGCAAAAGTCTTGCTTTTGGGTAGACTTATCACCAATTTAAGGAAAGAGAACAAGGAGTTACAGTCTCGAGTGATACCAAACACATCACCAGAGCAACTAGCAGAAAGAAGACGAGTGATTGAATACACCACAACAGAAATTGTGGAATGTGAAAAGTAAGTTCAAGTGATAACCAAAGAAACCACGCATTTTTGGGGCAATTTGGTGCAAGATGAGCAGTTGCACCAACTGGAGGCACAACTTGGTGAAGCAGAGGTGCAACTAATAGTACTGTGGGGATCACTCAAAGCGATTCCCCCACTTGTGTAGGTGACCAAGGATGCAAAGATCAAATAATTATAGCAGCGTGTCAATAAGGTGCATACAAGGCACCATAGGAGGCACAGTTAGATGAATTGCAAGGTGCGGTAGAGCAAATGACGCTCAAAGCCATGGAGGAATGCGCGAACGAAGAAAACACAACACAGTGCAAAATATGAATGGAGACCACCCAATGGGACATGAAGTGGAGTAGTGTGCAACACTTAGAAAGAAGGTTAATGAATCAGTCGATCAAGTTAAAACTGAATATGACACCTTCAAGACCAGGTTGAATGAACTAGTGATTTCCAGCTGAAGTGGCTCGAGGGTGAGCTACAATTGTATGTTAGGGGCCTATTGGAAATGGGTTAGGAGGAACAAAGCACGCTTCCAACATCGACAAAAGGAAGAGTCGACTATGCGAAAAGAGAAACTGACAAGTTAGGAATTTTTGGTCAAATTAGTTAGGAGATTGGTCAAGTGGACCATTTTGTATTTTCTTAGTAAGCCTATAAATAGAGTTAGAAGTGTAGTCATTGAATAATCTAATATGTAGTGTTGTAATCAATTCTTATCTGTGGATCTAGTTGAGAGGAACGAATGTATTTTCAGGTCTGAGGCTAATCGACCAAGGGATGTTCTATCTTTTTGCGGTGTATTTCTAGGATTAATAAAATGAGGAGACTGTTGAAGACATGATTCTTTTTTTGTTTGTATTTCTATATGATGCGGTTGATGGTGATTCTTGCGAAGTCTTTAATGATGCAATCTCTGTGTTTTATGGTTAAATATGAATGATGTGAAGCCTTGTTGGATCTATTGGTTTGGTATATGTTGATATCTTTATACTCTGAATATGAATCTAAATGATGATGATATCATGTCTTTGTTGATCTGATTTTGAGTAAGTACGAATGAGTTGATTCGAGTTAAACCCTACATTTCTTGTCAATGTTGCAGTAGAATAACCTGTAGTGGGAAATTCCTCTTCCCTTTGCGGAAACTTGGTTCCTGCAAGCCTCCCTCAAACACCTCAAATGAGACTGCACCTTCTTCGTAGATGTTGTTGGATAGGGTAAACCCTGTTCGGCTCGATGTTTAGGGAGTTTGCACCGATAGGTTTCGACTGATCTATGGAGTGAACCCCTCTCGACAAGATAGGTGTCAACAAAACTTGCAAGAGCTAGGGAAATCATAGTAGAAACATTGAAGAATAAGATGAAAAACAAATGTACACAAATCTAGAAGAAAGTTGGCATAAGAAGAGAGGAAAAGTGAGGTATCTCAACATCTTAAAAATAATAAGTCAAAGGGAAGAAAAATACATTAAAAGTCTCAACACAACCAAGAAAAAAAGGGGCAAATTCTATGTAGACTTTAATTGACCTAACCAAACCACCATTGCCACTAAACACAAGACCATTTGTCAAAGAGACAGAAACACAAGATAAACAAGAAAATCAAGAGGAGCAAGCACGAACAGATAAGGACTTGATCAAACAACCTCCAACTAACCAATCTTAAACCAACAAGTAGGCTCCAACTGTAAAAAGTTGAAATAAACATTGACCAATTTTCGTTCAATGTGATTTTACAAAGGACTTATGGGGATTTATAATGGTTATAATAGGAGGAAAAGGTAAAAAAAATAAGGTGTAATAAACTTAACAAATAAAGAATTATCATACAAAGCTAGTTTTGGGGAGGACACAAATAATACTATTAAATAAATGGCATTAGGAGTCCTCATGAGAATGAAAAAACCTAGTTATGATATGATTAACAAATAGAGGTTGTGCAATCCAAAATTAGTTATAAATCCAATAAATAAAGACATCAACGTCCAAAACTTCATCTTAAGATCTTTGTTCAATCCCAACTGTAATATGGAATATTTTCTTTTAAACTATCTAGATATATGTACACATCTACATAATGCTTTTCCAAAAGATCACTTGAGCTATAAGGGTAAGAGGAAGATGTATCTCTTCCATGATCCATGACATCCCTATATTCGTTCAAAACAATCATGCCATGCTCACTTGGTTTAATTCTATTACTATAAACATAATATGTACTCAGAATCATTAGCTATACAAAAAAACACTAGGCACACGTTATACCTTTATTTTCTTGTAATTAATTTGATGCAAGATAATATATATGGGTAACACTTCTAGC
>LPNX010232567.1:197376-234756 GCA_001517045.1 Pseudotsuga menziesii
ACGGATGATGACATTATTTGTTTCCTCCAGCCCATATCCGGCCCGGAGGTCGAAGCTGTACTCAAGGGATTTAAAAAGGACAAGAGTCCTGGACCGGATGGATGGCCTGTTGAATTTTTTCTGGCATTTTTTGACCTAGTGGGGGAGGAACTGGTAAATGCTGTGGAACAGGCCAGACTATATGGTAGAGTCACGGGTGCTTGGAACTCTACCTTTTTGACCCTGATTCCTAAATGTGAAAAGCCTTTAACTTTTGACGATTTCAGGCCAATCTCCTTATGTAATCTGGTCTACAAGATTATTTCAAAGATTGCAGCTATCAGACTAAAGCCTGTATTGAACCGCTCTCTATCTGCCAATCAATTTGGTTTTCTCAAGGATAGACAGATTACTAAACCGGTGGGTATAACCCAGGAACTTTTGCACTCCATCAAGACTAAAAATTCTGACTCTTTGGTACTAAAATTGGACCTTGTAAAAGCTTTTGATAGAGCAAACTGGACTTTCATCAAGTTGCTGCTTATTCAGATTGGTATTCCTCTTATGGGTGTAAATTGGATTATCGGATGTATCACGGGCTCTTGTCTCGCTGTCTTGGTAAATGGGACCCCCTCAGATTTCTTTACTGTTTCCAGAGGGCTGCAACAAGGCTGTCCCCTATCCCCTCTCTTATTTATCTTGATTATGGAGGGACTCAGTCGCATTATCATGGATGCACAGCACTCTGGGAAGATCATGGGATTTCAGTTTTCGCCGAACCTGTCTTTATCACACATGTTTTTTGTAGATGATGTTATTCTTATTGGGGCAGGCACTATTGATGAATGGAGGGCCTATAAAGAAGCACTTGATTTATTCTGTGGAGTATCTGGGATGTCTGTAAACCCTATAAAGTCTTCTTTTCTCTACCAGAATGTTGACTCGAGGTTCAAGGAGGAACTTGCTGTACTCTTTCCTTTTAAGATGGACCCTATCACGGTGGGGTTTAAGTACCTGGGTTTCAATCTTAAACCGTTGGGATACCATACTTCTGATTGGAACTGGCTTATCCATTTATTTGAAAGGACGATTAAAAATTGGACTTACAGGTATCTATCACTTGGTGGTAGAGTGGTACTCATCAAAGTTGTACTTACAGGTTTGGCTGTATATTGGTTTGCATTGGCACGTTGCCCCAAATCCATTCTTAATATACTGCGCAAACACATTTATAACTTTCTGTGGGGAACCTCTGCGGGTCACAGTTTCTCCCATTTGGCCAACTGGGAACTTCTTGTTCTTCCTTTTGAATTTGGTGGCTGGGACATCAAGAACCTGGAATGGTTTGGTATCTCTCTTCGACTCAAGAGTCTGTGGCATCTTCTTACTGGAACTGGGACCTGGTGCAGGATCATTACCCATAAATACTTAAAGAACAGATCTCTTGATGAATGGATTCGTGGGCGGTCCTTTTGTATTGTCGGTACTTCATATTTTTGGAATGGGTTTATCAGGATCATTGAGTGGATTACTTGTCAGCTGGGATGGAAGGTGGGAAACAGCTTAAAAATCAGAGTGGGCATTGATCCCATTGCTGGGCTCAACTCACAGTATATCCTGTCTGAAGGGCTTAGGGATTATCTCACTGACCTGGGTATTACTCATCTGGCACATGCACAGAATCTGGATGGCTGTGGTTTAGCAGGGACTTTATGGTACTCTGCCTCGGATCTGCTATTGGGGGGAGTATGGGCTGATCAGTGGTCCTCTTATGTTACTGGACTATCACATGGGGGCATTAGGATTAATCTTTCAGAGGACAGACTGTTATGGATGTATGATGAACAGAGGGGTATGGTAACATCTAGGAAAGCCTATGATTTAATTGTCACCAATCACAAAACTGTGCTGGAAAATGACATTATGATGAAGATTGGTCATTTAACTTACCCCTTAAGATCAAATGTTTTATGTGGCTCACGTGCTATAAAAAAATTAATACTTGGGATACTTTATGCAAGAAAGGATGGTGCGGTCCTAATAGATGTTGTCTCTGCAAAGAGGAGGCAGAGTCGGTTGAACATCTTTTTGTTAGTTGTCGGTTTCTGAAGGAAGTTATTGGGGGCCTTAGTTGCATATTAAATGTGTATCTGGACTGGAGTGCCCTTACCTTACAGGGAAATTTAACCTGCTGGCTTTCTCGGAAGGGACATTTACTGTATGTGCCTTTTTTCATCATTTGGAATCATATGGAAGGCTAGGAACCGTTTATGTTTTGATGATCAGGAGCCCTCTTTGAACAGTTTGTTACATTTCATTTATGATGATTATTTGACCTTCAAGCCTCCTCTGATTCATAAGCACAGAAGCAGGAACATTGGGAAGTCTCCTACTTCGGTGTATCCTATGATCTTTTTTGATGGTGCAGCTGCAAAAAATATGGGGGGTGCGGGATTCTGTCTCTGGCTGAATGAACTTCACCTTCTTTCCTTCAAGCTCGGATGTGGCAAATGTACTAACACCAGAGCTGAACTCTTAGCACTTTGGGCATCACTATGGGTCGCAAAGGATATTGGGATACCTTACCTACATATCTTTGGCGACTCCTCTGTGATTATAAATTGGGCTAAAAGGGAATCTACCCTGGATATGGTGAATCTTGAGGCCTGGTGCCTCAACATTAGGATTCTCATGTCCTCATTCATGTGGGTGGATCTCAGACATGTTTATAGGGAACATAACAGGAGGGAAGACATCTTATCGAAGGAGGGATTGCACTTGGCAGCGGGCCATCTCTTACTCACTGAATATTTTGGAAATGAGATTATTGGGGAAAGCTCATCTCAGCTCTTTTAGAATATGCTCATTCTATTACAGTTGATCTCACCAGTTTCACTGAGATACATTCAGGTTTTGTTGAGTAGCTATTACTGATTATTAGAGACTCATCCCCTCCTTGGATCAGATTTCTGGGCTCCTGATATTTTCTTTAGGAACATTGATGACTGTATTTATGGTAGCCTTACTATGAGGGGGTTCTTATTGTAGTGAACTCAAAGTGCTTTGAGTATGATATACTGTGGGTATTTGCATTGTATCTTGTATTGAATTTTTTTGTCAGGATGGGTCTGTTATTGCTGTGTGCTGTCCATGTTTGGTCCGATATCTCTATTGCTGTAATGTACAGTATGTAAGTCTGCATATCATGAAGATGTACAAAATTCATTTGATTCAATGAATACCAAGGAATGACTTTTTTCGACTGAAAAAAAGACTAGTCATTCAAAATATTATAAATATGATCAATTATAATTATTCATGTTAGTCATTCAAAATATTATAAATATGATATATTATAATTACTCAGGTCATTCACTAAGTGATAGCTGTGCAAGATGACCAATAATGATTGATAACTACGAGGCACTAGCCCAGATGTGACTTTGATTCCTCTACTAGTCTACTACTAGCCCCGACACAAGCCTCTACAAGACTTCATTTATGACTTCATTTATTGCATGAATATCACATATTCACAACAACTATAAACACCACTCAATGTCATGCAAATACAAATAATGGAATGTAGCTAGGATCACACAATGTGCAAAGGTCAATTTATGCATTGCTATAGAGAGGTGTCACTAAACACGACATGGAGAAACAATGAGTTAGAAAAAACATTTGGACCAAAGCGCACCTACACATTGGTTATTAATTAAATTAAAAAAAACAATTTTGGCTCAAGAATAGTCTTCAATTTGATGGGTGGCATGATCATGATGTAATCTTCCTCCGTCCTTCCAAACATTTGTGGGTTCTCACAACATTTGTCCTCTGTGCTCACCAGCAAAATACATATAAAAATTACTTGTCTTTACATCCTCTTCTCTTTAAATCCTCATCTAATAGTCATAACTAAGGATTATTATACATGCACATCCTCACCTTATAATATCAATTGGGTCAAGGCATAGAAACAACCATAAAATATCAAATATGTCAAGGCACAAAGAGTAAGAGAAAACTATGAGTAAGTCTTATATTAAATTTACTATATAAGCCTTGAATTGACACTTTCAACGGAGATTTGACGCGTTGGATTGTTGTGATCTGCTTATCACTCTTTACCAATGTGATTGCAAGGCATTCTTTGAAGGTGAAGTCCATAATTTTAGGTCATCTTCCTCATTATCATGCCTTTTGGTAAGACAATAAGGAGGGTAGTGGACTGCATCAACATGGCAAATGGTTTCGACATAAAGGTATACACATTAATTGTTTTCATCACATTACTTAAATTTCCTACACGTGACTGCATATTCACTGAATTATGCACTAATACACAACATAACAAATTTTAGACCCTCGATAACTTAATTACTCACACCTAGAACTTTCTCAAATCTAGCCATCAATAAATTTAAAAGGTGGATTGTTGAGACTTAGACATGCACCGAGTTTGAAGGCTTCAGTTTACTTGGGCTTGATTCCATTGCCCCTCCATCCAATACCCTTATGCTATCATGACAAGTGTTGAACAACAAATTTTGATGACATGACCTCGGTTATGCTAGCATTGCTAACTTGCTTGGTATGTAGGAATTTTTTTTAATGTTTTTATGAGTTGTGTATTATTTTTAGCATTGCTCACTAAATAGCTGAATGTGAATGCTAGTGTTTTGTCTCTTATTAAAATTTAATTTGCATCCTAGATAAGGAGAACCCCTCCAATATCTAATTTTTATTTTTGAGCTGGCAAATCTTAGGGCTCAAATTCAATTATGCTTAGTCTGCACTGGCAAGTCTACAAAAGTAATATCTGGGGAAGAATCTAGAAAATGTAGCAGCTGGCTTACAAACCACTATAACTCAATGTTCCCCCAAGTTTTTGGGACGTGGAAGGGCGGAAGCGGGGAAACACGCATTGCAGACATGTGGAGACACCCCCAAATTTTGGGGAAATTCTTGGAGGATGAGGGGACATCTCTAAAAATATAAAAGTAAAATAAAAATACCAAAAGTAATAAGTCATTCGATGTATATTCATGATTGTGCAATGTAAATACTAAATACTTCGATTTATTTTCGAAGTAGTACCAAGTAGGGATTGTGAAAGGTAAAAATAATGTAAAAACAAAAACAAAACAAAAATCTCAGGAGTGGCAAGGGGGGACGTTTCACCAGGAGCCCCCCGTCTCCAGGACATGGGGAGCATGAGGGGTTCATTCCCATGGAACATAGCAATAAATTCTCATTTGTATCCAATGTCCAATCATCACTTTAATTGTCTACAAAAAACTTTAAAGGGATCATGGCACTGCTTACAAAAAACTTTGAAGGGATCATGGAAATGTGTAGGCTATCCAGTGCATGTGCCAAATACACCAGATGGTATTAACTCAAAATGAGAAATATGCATTGAGCTAATAATTTCAATTTCTAACTATGCATCTAGACTTTACAACTTTGTCTGTTAATTGCTATTTACTGGTTTCCTAATGGGTTAGGCCTTCAAATACTAAACACAAAAAAAAATGTAATACTAATTACAGATCCAAGTGGAATGACTGTTTGATTAAAGAAAAGTCCAAAGAATTCTTCAGGTTTTTAATCTTCCATTTATCAAATGGCAGGTATGACTATATCACAATAAACGATAGGAGTATTACAGTATGAATAAAGGAAAGTTCAATGGGTGTCAATTTCCCTTGAAGTGATTGAGCCCAAATAAAGAATGTTTTATAAAAGGGAACATGCTGGACTTTGATCTCTGAGAAGAGGACTGTACCACTGCTCGTCTCAAATGAATGTGCCAAAATTGACTATTTTTTTGGAAAGTATTCAAAGTGACCATGTACCTACATTAATTGAAAGAAAGCTAACATGATAGCTACTAATAGAAAATATGACATGGCTTAGAATCTGAATGCCTCAGTTCTACCCTAGCTATGTAACTGATTAATTTTACATTCTAAACTTGTTAATTACTGTATCAATGCATGGAATCAAGTTGTTTCTTAGAACCTCTTGCAAAGCCACCTAGAGCTTGTTGAACCTGCCAGTTTAGCAAGGATGATGAATGGTGACTTATTAGAGAGGAGCTGACGAAGAGCACTTGAACTGGGGTGTTCCACTCCAAGATTAGTGGTGACGAAGAGCACTTGAACTGGGGTGTTCCTCAGAGGACTTGGCACACATCTAGGTGGATATGGTTTTTCTCTTCGTGTAGAATGTTATTATAATTGGTGTCATTTGTACACAGTTAGATCTAGTTTGTCCTCAGTCCTCTGCAGCGAACCTCTGTCTGTGCATTTGTAAGCTGTAGGGACTTGCTATGTTGGCAATAGTTAATGATATCTCTGGATGGATTGTTTTGTGGGTTTTCAGAGAAGGGCATTTTTTTTCTTCTAGCAATGCAATAAGTTGAGGCTTAGTTATGTTCAATTAGACAGAGCAATGTTTGTATTGTCTGACCCTTCTGCCTAGTTCTGAATTTTTTGTATGTGGTTAGGGTTTTTGACATTCAAGATTCATAGGCATGTCCCCTTTGTGAAGTTGTGACCTTGCTTGCTAGCACAGCCATTCCATGGGTACTTACCTATGTTCCATGGGTACATCCGAGAGTGGGTATGGGTGCAACAAGAATGAAAACTTTTTGAGCAATGGGTATGGGATACTATTATTCTCTTTTGCAAAGGAGCAGATTATCAGGTTATGGGCACGGGGTTAAGCTTGGAGCGAATAGAATTACATATGAAACTATGGCACTTGCAAAGCCCTTATTTGGAATTAAAGTAAGTGGTAAGTGGTTCAAACAAGGAGTTAGTGTACTAATATTTGTCCCTGTATGTTTTCAATCAGTTTAATACACTGGTTAACTCATGTACACTAATGACATATTTTCTGCTATCATGTTCATTAGTTGGTTAGTGATTCTTAGTTTTCTGGGATTCCCAACCAGGACAGCAATAATGCTCTAGCCGAAACTAGCTCTATGATTCTAAGCTATAACAGTAATAAATTTGAGGATAATTTGCATGAAATTCCCACATTAAGGTTTTAGGGTAGAAATATGTAATTAGCAGCTTCAGAGAATCAAAAAATGACTGTAATAGGCTCATTTTCATTGTCTCAGAATAGAGTTAACAGATAAAATAGAAAATAAATAAGAAACAGGAAATAGAGGCTTCCATCAATCTGTTCAGGATAATGAACCAAAATGTAAATAAAAAACAAGTACACTGCAATCTTTACTTCCCATCTGTAATTGCATGTTCTCAGTAAAGACAATGCAAGTTTGATGTACAGGTATTGGGTTATTTTCTACTAACACGTTTTCATTATATCAGCATAAACCATCATATTCTTCCTCTACAATTTGTCAAAAGTTCAAAGTCCTTCACAGCCATACCACTTACACAAGCAGTCTGCCAACTAGTAATGAAGTCACCATTAAGACATCAACCACTAAAAAAATACAGAACAAGCCTCCTTGTGCAGACCTTTGAGAGGCCTTGAACCTTTGGGGAAACTAGATATCAATTAGTAACAGACCTCGTAAGTGGGCACTCAAGAACATACATACACCCAAAACCATCTTACAGTAAACATATTTTTCCAAGTTAGGCCATTTGGGTATACACCTATATCTATCTCATCAAAAAGTATTCGAAGAAAAGACAAAAGTTGCCATGTCTTTTTTCAGGAAGGAGGCCTCGTACTAGGCCAACAAACAATTTGAGAATGAATGCTAAGGCCATCGTCAATCCTTCTCTAAAAATCCATGCAATCACTTAGTTAGAGGATTCCCCACCTATCAAAGAGAAGGGATCTTCCAAAACCTAGACTTCAAAGAATCTCAGAAAGGGAAGAAGAAGCATGTCGTCTCTCAAAAGGAAAACGTTGAGGAATCATCTGAGAATGGACCCATATGCTACTTTAGAGATAGAATCAAGGCCTGAGCTAAAGCAAGTAGAACTAAGTAGACTTGTATCACTTGAGCAGACAATACTTAAATCTCAGAAGACGTTACTTCCATAACTACATAAAAGGACAAGAACATCTTAAACTTACCATATTATCACAGTGAGGATGAAACGAAGGAGGTGAAGTCTCAGAATGGAGCAGAGCCACAACAAAAGGAGCAAGAGACTTCTAGGTTGGATGTTTTGGCAGAGATAACACTGAATAATTATCTTGTTAAAAAGACTTTTTGGATTCGAAGATTTTGTAGCACCGATTGAAGCAGAAAACTATCAAACTACTGAAAAATGTTCTGTAACTGCTTATTGTCCTTTTTTAACTAACAAATTTGATCTTTTTAAGATCCTTTCATATGTAATATCTTTAAAGGTAATTTTGGACAAATATATAGGCTCATATATGATTGCCAATCCCCCAGGATTCCAGTCTAATGTCAAGACCGACTTAGTTGGACGATCCTATAAAAGTGGATCTAGAACCAAATTAGTTTCTATTTTGTATCCAATTAAAATATAGTCATATTCATAGTCATAGTCAGGGTTCGACCCCTTCTTTTAGGACCTTAGATCCTATTTTGCTATAAGGAAATATCTACAAAAGAAGGTTGAGATATGAGAAAAGGGGTTCGAAAGGAAGTTTACAAGGAGAACTTTGCCTACATATTTTGTTTACCGCATCTAATACAACAGTGATTTATCATGTTCAGTGATCATTTGCTCATTTAACAGACTCTGCATTTTCCTTCCTAGTTTTCTTTCTCTTATTTAAGAGCAGAAAAAGTTATTGCAATGCATTAGTTAGCTTTCCTTGTTCAGATCAAATGACAGTCATAGTTTTCCATTTATTGCCTGAGCTAGAAAGTTGTGTTTGAATACATGTTTCAGGCCTTTTAACAGTGTTTAAAGATTTGAATTTCATCTATGAGTGTATAGATGCCTTACCTCTATATTCATATCCTTTTCGTTTTTCCATTGTGTTCATGCCTTAACCTAATAATTTCAATTTCTAACTATGCATCCAGACTTTACAAGTTTGTCTGCTAATTGATATTTACTGGTTTCCTAATGGTTCAGGCCTTAAAATACTAAACACAAAAAAAATGTAATTACAGATCCAAGTGGAATGACTGTCTGATTTAAAAAAAAGTCCAAAGAATTCTTCAGGTTTTTAATCTTCCATTTATCAATTGGCAGTTATGACTATATCACAATAAACGATAGGAGTATTACAGTATGAATAAAGGAAAGTTCAACGGGTGTCGATTTCCCTTGAAGTGATTGAGCCCAAATAAAGAATGTTTTATAAAAGGGAACATGCTGGACTTTGATCTCTAAGAAGAGGACTGGACCACTGCTCGTCTCACATGAATGTGCCAAAATTGACTATTTATTTGGAATGTATTCAAAGTGACCATGTACCTACATTAATTGAAATAAAGCTAACATGATAGCTACTAATAGAAAATATGGCATGGCTTAGAATCTGAATGCCTCGGTTCTACTCTAGCTATGTAACAGATTAATTTTACATTCTAAACTTGTTAATTATTGTATCAATGCATGGAATCAAGTTGTTTCTTAGAACCTCTTGCAAAGCTACCTAGAGCTTGTTGAACCTTCCAGTTCACCAAGGATGATGAATGGTGACTTATTAGAGAGGAGCTCACGAAGAGCACTTGAACTGGTTTGTTCCACTACAAGATTAGTGGTGACTCGATGAGGTATTTTGTCACAGGACTTGGGACACATCTAAGTGGATATGGTTTTTGTATTCATGAAGAATGTTATTATCAATGTTCCATGGGGACGCGCCTCCCAGGGTTGGGGGCTCGCCCCCTACGCTTCCCACGCCCCGGAGGCTGGGGGGCTCCATGGGAAATGTTTCCCAGCGCCCCCCTTTCTGCAAAACTTGGGGAAACGCAGGTCTAGGAGTTTCCTGGATTGGGGGGCTCCCACACACCCCCTCCTGAAAATGGGGGGCTCCGACAAGTCCCCACTGCCCTCGATTTTTTTAATTTTTTTACTTAAAAAAATGGTTCATCTTAAATTTTAGGCTTTTACACTAAATGGCCATTTTAAAACGAAACAGAAACAAATAAAAAGAATCAAACATCGATATGATATGCTTGGCTATAACGATTACACTAAATTCTTCGAGAACATAAGCATGCTAGTATGCAAATGGTGATGGGATGAGGAATTGATATGTTTATATGTTGGGGTTCATATTTTTATTATTTTTCTTTTTTATTTTTTATAATTTTAGAGACCGACCCCCTGCAATAAGCTGAGGCTTAGTTATGTTCAAGTAGACAGAGCAATGTTTGTATTTTCTAACCCTTCTGCCTAGTTCTGAACTTTTTGTATATGGTTAGGTTTCCTGACATTCAAGCTTCATAAGCATGTCCCCTTTGTGAAGTTGTGACCTTGCTTGCTAGCACAACCATTCCATGAGTACTTGCCTATGTTCCATGGGTACATCCAAGAGTGGGTATGGGTACAACAAGAATGAAAACTTTTTAAGCAATGGGTACATGATACTATTATTCCCTTTTGTAAAGGAGAAGATTATCAGGTTCTAGGCACGGGGTTAAGCTTGGAGCGAATAGAATTACATATGCAACTATGGCACTTGCTAAGCCCTTATTTGGAATTGTAAGGTAAGTGGTAAGTGGTTCGAACAAGGAGTTAGTGTACTAATATTTGTCCCTGGATGTTTTGAATCAGTTTGATACACTGGTTAACTCATGTACACTAATGACATATTTTCTACCATCATGTTGATTAGCTGGTTACTGATTCTTAGTTTTCCGAGATTCCTAACTAGGACACCAATCATGCTCTAGCCGAAACCAGTTCTATGATTCTAAGCTATAACAGTGATAAATTTGAGGATAATTTGAATGAAATTCTCACATTAAGGTTTTAGGGTAGAAATATGTAATTAGGAGCTTCAGAGAATCGAAAAATGATTGTAATAGGCTCAATTTCATTGTCTCAGAATAGAGTTGATAGATAAAATAGAAAATAAATAAGAAACAAGAAACAGAGGCTTCTATCAATCTTTTCAGGATAATGAACCAAAATGTAAATAAAAAACAAGTACACCGCAATCTTTACTTCCCATCTGTAATTGCATGTTCTCAGTAAAGACAATGAAAGTTTGATGTATAGGTATTGAGTTATTTTCTACTAACACATTTTTATTATATCAACATAAACCATCGTATTGTTCCTCTACAATTTGTCAGAAGTTCAGAGTCCTTCACAGCCAGACCACTTACACAAGCAGTCTGTCAACTAGTAATGAATTCACCATTAAGACATCAACCACTAAAAAAATACAGAACAAGCCTCCTTGTGCAGACCTTTGAGAGGCCTTGAACCTTTGGGGAAATTAGATATCAAGCAGTAACAGACCTGGTAAGTGGGCACTCAAGAACATACATACACCCAAAACCATCTTATAGTAAACATATTTTTCCAAGTTAGGCCATTTGGGTATACACCTATATCTATCTCATCAAAAAGTATTCAGAAGAAAAGACAAAAGTTGCCATGTCCTTTTTCATTAAGGAGGCCTCATACTAGGCCAACAAACAAATTGAGAATGAATGCTAAGGCCATCGTCAATCCTTCTTTGAAAAGCCACGCAATCACTTAGTTAGAGGATTCCCCACCTGTCAAAGAGAAGGGGTCTTCCAAAACCAAGACTTCAAAGAATCTCAGAAAGGGAAGAAGAAGCATATCGTCTCTCAAAAGGAAAACGTTGAGGAATCATACAGAATGGACCCAGATGCTACTTTAGAGATAGAATCAAGGCCTGAGCTAAAGCAAGTAGAACTAAGTAGACTTGTATCACTTGAGCAGACAATACTTAAAGCTCAGAAGACATTACTTCCATAACTACATCAAAGGACAAGAACATCTAAAACTTACCATATTCTGACAGTGAGGATGAAACGAAGGAGGTGAAGTCTCAGAATGGAGCAGAGCAACAGCGAAAAGAGCAAGAGACTTCCAGGTCGGATGTTTTGGTAGAGATAACACTGAAGAATTATCCTGTTAAAAGGACTTTTTGGATTCGAAGATTCTATAGCACCGATTGAAGCAGAAAACTATCAAACTACTGAAAGATGTCTTGTAACTACTTATTGTCCTTTTTTTACTAACAATTTTGATCTTTTTAAGATCCTTCCATATGTAATATCTTTAAAGGTAATTTTGGACAAATATATAGGCTCATATATGATTGCCAATCCCCCAGGATTCCAGTCTAATGTCAAGACCGACTTAGTTGGACGATCCTATAAAAGTGGATCTAGAACCAAATTAGTTGCTATTTTGTATCCAATTAAAATATAGTCATAGTCAAGGTTCGACCCCTTCTTTTAGGACCTTAGATCCTATTTTGCTATAAGGAAATATCTACAAAAGAAGGTTGAGATATGAGAAAAGGGGTTTGAAAGGGAGTTTACAAGGAGAACTTTGACTACATATTTTGTTTACCGCATCTAATACAACAGTGATTTATCATGTTCAGTGATCATTTGCTCATTTAACAGACTGTGCATCTTCCTTCCTGGTTTTCTTTCTCTTATTTAAGAGCATAAAAAGTTATTGCAATGGATTAGTTAGCTTTCCTTGTTTAGATCAAATGACAGTCATAGTTTTCAATTTATTGCCTAAGCTAGAAAGTTGTGTTTGAATACATGTTTCAGGCCTTTTAACTGTGTTTAAAGATTTGAATTTCATCTATGAGTGTATAGATGCCTTACCACTATATTCATATCCTTTTCGTTTTTCCATTGTGTTCATGCCTTGACCTAATAGTTTCAATTTCTAACTATGCATCCATACTTTACAAGTTTGTCTGTTAATTGCTATTTACTGGTTTCCTAATGGTTCAGGCCTTAAAATACTAAACACCAAAAAAATGTAATTACAGATCCAAGTGGAGTGATTGTCTGATTTAAAGAAAAGTCCAAAGAATTCTTCAGGTTTTTAATCTTCCATTTATCAATTGGCAGGTATGACTATATCACAATAAACGATAGGAGTATTACAGTATGAATAAAGGAAAGTTCAACATGTATTGATTTCCCTTGAAGTGATTGAGCCCAAATAAAGAATGTTTTATAAAAGGGAACATGTTGGACTTTGATCTCTGAGAAGAGGACTGGACCACTGCTCGTCTCACATGAATGTGACAAAATTGACTATTTATTTGGAAACTATTCAAAGTGACCATGTACCTACATTAATTGAAAGAAAGCTAACATGATAGCTACTAATAGAATATGACATGGCTCAGAATCTGAATGCCTCAGTTCTACTGTAGCTATGTAACTGATTAATTTTACATTCTAAACTTGTTAATTACTGTATCAGTGCATGGAATCAAGTTGTTTCTTAGAACCTTTTGCAAAGATACCTAGAGCTTGTTGAACCTTCCAGATCTTGTTGAACCTGCCAGTTCACCAGGGATGATGAATGGTGACTTATTAGAGAGGAGCTGACGAAGAGCACTTGAACTGGGGTGTTCCACTCCAAGATTAGTGGTGACTCGGTGAGGTATTTTGTCAGAGGACTTGGCACACATCTAGGTGGATATGTTTTTTGTCTTCATGAAGAATGTTATTATCATTGGTGTCATTTGTAGACAGTTAGATCCAGTTTGTCCTCAGTCCTCTGTAGCGAGCCTCTGTTTGTGCATTTGTAAGCTGTAGGGACTTGCTATGATGGCAACAGTTAATGATATCTCTGGATGGATTGTTTTGTGGGTTTTCACAGAAGGGTAGTTGTTGTCTTCTAGCAATGCAATAAGCTGAGGCTTAGTTATGTTCAAGTAGACAGTGCAATGTTTGTATTGTCTGACCCTTCTGCCTACTTCTGATTTTTTTGTATGTGGTTAGGGTTCCTAACATTCAAGATTCATAGGCATGACCCCTTTGTGGAGTTGTGACCTTCCTTGCTAGCACAACCATTCCATGGGTACTTGCCTATGTTCCATGGGTACATCCGAGAGTGGGTATGGGTACAAGAAGAATGAATTTTTTTTTAGCAATGGGTATGGGATACTATTATTCTCTTTTGTAAAGGAGCATATTATCACGTTCTGGGCACGGGGTTAAGCTTGGAGCGAATAGAATTACATATGCAACTGTGGCACTTGTTAAGCCCTTATTTGGAATTGTAAGGTAAGTGGTAAGTGGTTCGAACAAGGAGTTAGTGTACTAATATTTGTCCTTGGATATTTTCAATCAGTTTAATTCATCAGTTAACTCATGTACACTAATCACATATTTTTTGCTATCATGTTGATTAGCTGGTTACTGATTCTTAGTTTTCCAGGATTCCTAACCAGGACACCAATCATGCTCTAGCTAAAACCAGCTCTATGATTCTAAGCTATAACAGTAATAAATTTGAGGATAATTTGCATGAAATTCTCACATTAAGGTTTTAGGGTAGAAATATGTACTTAGCAGCTTCAGAGAATCGAAAAATGACTGTAATAGGCTCATTTTAATTGTCTCAGAATAGAGTTGATAGATAAAATAGAAAATAAATAAGAAATAGGAAACAGAGGCTTCTATCAATCTTTTCTGGAAAATGAACCAAAATGTAAATAAAAAACAAGTACACTGCAATCTTTACTTCCCATCTGTGATTGCATGTTCTCAGTAAAGACAATGCAAGTTTGATGTACAGGTATTGGGTTATTTTCTACTAACACATTTTCATTATATCAACATAAACCATCATATTCTTCCTCTACAATTTGTCAGAAGTTCAGAGTCCTTCACAGCCAGACCACTTACACAAGCAGTTTGTCAACTAGTAATGAATTCACCATTAAGACATGAACCACTAAAAAAATACAAAGCAAGCCTCCTTGTGCAGACCTTTGAGAGGCCCTGAACCTCTGGGGAAATTAGATATCAAGCAGTAACAGACCTAGTAAGTGGGCACTCAAGAACATACATACACCCAAAACCATATTATAGTAAACATATTTTTCGAAGTTAGGGCATTTGTGTATACACCTATATCTATCTCATAAAAAAGTATTCAGAAGAAAAGACAAAAGTTGCCATGTCCTTTTTCAGGAAGGAGGCCTTGTACTAGGCCAACAAACAAATTGAGAATGAATGCTAAGGCCATGGGATGACAACTTCCTTCTAGCGAAGGCAATGGGATGATCAATCGATTCTTCACCAGGTTGCGTCAGTACCACTCCGAGCGTGACAGATGACACATTGACATGAACATGAGATTCCTTTTTCCAGTATGGAAATACAAGTATTGGCGCATTAGCCATCTTATTTTTCAACGTCTGCAGAATCTGTTGGCAACTATCTGCCTATTGAAACTTAGCATCTTTCTTCAAAATATTTTCCATCGAATCAGTCACCTCCGCATATCCTTTAATAAATTTTCTGTAGTATCCAGTGTGTCCCAGTGCTCCTCTCAACTATTTAACTATACTAGGTGGTGGTAGATCAAGAATGAACGCAATTTTGGCCAGTTCGACCAAAATTCAATCGCAACAGACCACATGGCCTAGCAGAACTCCAAATGGGGTGCAAAAGATACATTTATTCAAATTTAATGAAATTTAGTACTAGATACAATGTTCTAGCATCATTTTAAGGATCTCAACATGGTATTTTACGAGCCAAAATACTATCCAATCATCATAGTAGACTTCAAGAAATTTATGTATAAAATGTTTAAAGACGGCTACTACAATTTTGGAAAAAATTGCAGGAGAATTCTTAAGTCCAAAGGGCATTACCATATACTGGAAACATCCCCACTCCATCGCAAAGGTAGTCTTGTGTCAATATTCCTTTGAAATCCAAATTTGATAGTACCCAGAAAATCAATCAGTGAACGAATACATTTTCTACCCTTCGACACTTTCCAATACTTCATATGTAAACGGATTCGGAAACGGGTCATGTAAACAAGCATCATTCAATTTTCTTAGGTCGACAGAAATTCTTACTTCTGCTGAGGTCTTCTTGTCATGGAATACTATTGGACTAATCCATTCGGATTCTTAGACGGGTTCTATAACACCTTCCTCTATGTAATATCCCAAATCCCGATATTTTCTATTTCTAAGCAAAAAGGTTGATACAACTGGGCATGCAAACTGCCATGCAAAAATCCCTATTTTATAGGAAAAATTACGGTTAGGGTTTGTAAGATAGAATGAACACTTACCATTGATAAGCCGCTTGGACTGCTTCGGAGAAAGTATGCAAGCACTGAGAGCTGGATCGAAGATGAACTGGTCTCCTCTGCTTACGGTGAACCCCCAGCAGTAAGACGCCCAGTCAGAAAAGGATGACGCCCTCAGGGAAGGAGGTGTCCGATGGAGCTGTGGATTTACGGGGTTGATAGCCTTTCCGTGCCGGAGAGAATTCCTGATACAAGAGTGATTTCTGAGTCCTCTAGGCAGGATAGTGACTTGCTTCTGAGAGACAACTGCTCACGCCCCTGGAATCCCGAAACTGCTGATAACTGTTCCGGATGAGCACAGATGGATCTGATAATCACCGGGTACCGGAGTATGATGTTGATGATGAGAATGGTGCCTGATTTTCGGAAGGAAACAGAGATCTAAAGGCCCCACAGCTGATTAGGGCTTTCCGGCTGAAAACCCTCCCTTTACGGCTGCACACATGTCCCTGCAACGATCTATACCATATGATAGATAACTGATGAATGAATGAAGAACAAGTGGTGAACCAGTATGGCTTACCCTGAATAAGACTAGGATAGATGTTTCACTGCTGAAATCCTGTTAGCTGAAGACTCCGTCTCCAACCCCAACTGCTACACTGCACGCTGTGCTGCTATTCCAAGAGCTCCAAAAATAATCATAATCCAAAGTGAAGTCTCCTCTCGCTTTATCCTCTATTTATAAAGTTCAACTGCGCAAAACCTAATCTTTGACCTAATTAGGTCACTTTATCTTCTAATTTGCCGTTGACTTGCATGCATGCGGATGGAGACTTAAATAGTGCATGCATCATTAAATAATGCTTGGATGGCATGCACGAAGGTGGCTTTTGGCCCTAGTGGCCCTTCTTGACCAAATGATGATGCCCTAGATATTCTATGGATGGCATCAATCCTCAGCTGACTCCCTAGCTGTCAGTAACTGCTCGAACCCACAAGAATCACATAGGTTAGCGGTTTTGGGCCTCAAGGCCTAATTGGAAGAGGACACTACAGTCCTCCCCACTCGAGATTGCTTGTCCTCAAGCAACTTCAAACTGGGATGCTGCAATACCTGTTCACCTTCCCAGGTGGCATCCTCTGGCGGTAGTTTTTTCCATTGAACTAAGTATTCCCTGATTACTCTGTTCCTAAGCTTCCTCTCTCTAGTCTGTATGATCCATTCGGGAATCAGTATCAGCAGTCCTTCATCATCTAAAGGGGGCAATTCGGTGGATGGAGCAATGTGTTGCCCAAGGGTCTTCTTCAGACTAGATACATGGAACACATTGTGAATTTTGCTTTCCTGGGGAAGTTCTAGTTCATATGCCACCTCTCCCACCTTCCGAATTATTTTGTAGGGTCCATAGAAGCGGGGTTTTAAATTCTCTGCTCCTTTCTTTTTAAGTGAAGACTGTCTGTAAGGCTGGAGCCTTAAGTAAACTAAATCCCCTACCTCAAAGCTCCACTCAATCCTGTGTTTGTCGGCATACATCTTCTGTTGATTCTGGGCTATTTGTAAATTCTCTTTTAATACTTTCAGGATGTCATGATTGTCCTGTATCCAATCCTTAGCCTTAGGAGCCCTACTGTCTCCAAATGCCAAATCTGTATAGTCCAGGGCCTCATAACCATATAATTCCTTAAAAGGGGTCATCCTAATAGACACGTGATAAGTAGTGTTGTAGCAATAATCCCCTAGGTGTAGCCATTTGATCCAGGTTCGCTGCTTCCCTGCTACATAGTTCCTTAGATATCCTTCGATCCACTTGTTGACTATTTCTGTTTGCCCGTCACTCTGGGGGTGATAACTCATACTAGTAGCCAGTTCGATCCCCACCAATCTGAACAATTCCTGCCAGAAGGTACCCGTGAATCTACTATCCCAATCACTGACAATGGTCTTAGGTAACCCGTGTAACCTGAAGACCTCCCTGAAGAATAACTCAGCTACTTGAGCTGCCGAGTAGTCTGATGATATTGAGAAGAAATGTGCAAACTTGGTCAGTCTGTCAACTACTACATATAAACAATCTCGCCCTTGGACCTTGGGCAAGCCTGTAATAAATTCCATGGAGATGCTTTCCCACTTCTGTTCTAGAATCGGTAGTGGTTGGAGTAACCTTGCTGGATGGGTGTTCTCAATCTTGTTCTGTTGACAGATGCTACATTCTCGGACATGCTACATAATCTTCCCCTTGAGGCCCTTCCATGAGAACCTCTCTCTGATCTATCTGTAGGTCTTTAAGAAACCTTGATGCCCTGATAAAGGAGAATCATGGGCTGCCTGGATGATCTTTTTCCTCAATGTGGATTCTGGAATGAGGTATATTCTATCTTTGTAATAGATGATGTCATCCACAATCCTGTACCTGTCATCCTGAATTTTCCCGTCCAATAATTCGCAAGCGAATTTATTTTTGGAGTATTCCACTAAGAGAAGTGCCCTCCAATCTGTGGATATACTACTGAGAGATAATGGGGCTGGACACCTGGATAATGCATCAGCTACTACATTAGTCTTACCTTTCACATACTCGATCTCGAAATCATAGGCTTGTACCTTGCTGACCCATTTCTGTTGTCGCTCATTCAGTTCCTTCTACTCCAGAAAATACTTGAGGCTATTATGATCGGTTTTGATTTTGAACTTACTGCCCACCAGGTACTGTTTGAATTTTGTGAGAGCATGCAAGATGGCCAGCATCTCCTTGTCATATATGGAGTAATGGCACTCGTAGTTCTTCAGTTTACGGCTCTCAAATGCAATAGGGTGATGATTCTGCATCAACACTGCTCCTAACCCTTCCCCCGAGGCATCACATTCTACCACAAAAGGTTGTGAGAAGTCTGGTAATGCTAGAAGTGGACAAGAACTCATAATAACCTTCATCTCCTCGAAAGTTTTCTGTGCTAAGTCTGTCCAAGTGAATGCTCCTTTCTTGGTGAGATCTGTGAGGGGTGCTGCAAATTGGGAGAATCCCTTAACGTACCGACGGTAATAAGTACACAGACCTAAGAACCCTCTCAACTCTGTAACTGTTTTTGGCGCAGGCCAATCTCTGATAGCTCGGATTTTCTCCATGTCAACCTATACTCCTTCTGCATTGATTACATGTCCTAAGTACAACATTTCCTTCATGCCAAACTCACACTTGAACATTTTTGCATATAGTGAATGCTCTTCTAAAATACTCAATGTTTCATCCAGGTGTTTCAGATGTTCTTCCCAGGTTTTGCTGTAAATCAGGATGTCATCAAAGAATACAAGCAAAAATTTACGTAGCTGTGCTCGGAAGGTGTGGTTCATGCATGACTGGAAAGTGGTCGGAGCATTGGTAAGTCCGAAGGGCATGACCAAAAACTCATAGTGACCATAATGACAGCGAAAAGCTGTTTTGGAGATGTCCTGGTCCCTTACCCTGATCTGATGGTACCCTAAGCGAAGATCGATCTTGGAGAAGTATTGAGCTCCCCGAAGCTCATCCATGAGTTCGTCAATTATGGGAATTGGATACCTGTTCTTAATGGTCTTTTTGTTAAGTGATCGATAATCGATGCACATTCGTAGTGTACCATCCTTCTTCTTGACCAGTACTACTAAGGATGCAAAGGGGATAGAACTGGGCGGAATATATCCAAGCTCCAGTAATTCCTTGATGGTTTTCTTAATCTCATCCTTGTACCTTTTGGGATTCCAGTAAGGAGTGGTGATGACTGCTTGTGTTCCCTCCTCTAGCTTGATGATGTGTTCAAAACCTCGGTCTTGTGGTCTACCTAATGGAAGGTCCCGAAAAACCTTTTCGTGTTTCTGTAGCAAGGCTTGAATGTCACTTGGGTGTTGTGTGCTGGTCTCTGGGGGTTTCCTGAAGGTGAACAAACATTCTGCATCCCATTCTATATCATCCTGTCGGAGTACTGCCTCCATTCTCTGTGATGAGATCAGTTTTGGGGGATAAGTGTTCATGCCCCTCAAAACTACCCTTTTGCCATCTGGCCCTTGGAACTCCATTTCCATTGCCCTGTAGTCTGTAGTGTATTTCCCTATAGAATAAAGCCACTGAACACCCAATACCACATGAGTATCTGCTACATCCACTACATAGAAAGAGTCTGTCATTTGATAGTTACCTAAGGCAACATTCAGTTTTGGGATCCAGTAGTTGCACTCTATGCTGGAGTTCCTGACTACTGCTACAGTGAATCCCTCGAACTTATCGGTCTAAATACCTCTCTTGGCTACCCAAGCGGAGTCAATGAAATTGTGGGTGGCTCCACCATCAATCAATACTCCTACTTTGTGACCCTGTACTACTCCCCTGACCCTGAGAGTATGGAATCTTGGTACTCCAGATAATGTAGCAATGACTCCCTTTGGTGTATGACCCTGGTGCGAATCCTCTTCTGTGGCCTCCTGCTCATCGTTGTCATCATCATTGTCTGAATACACCTCAATGTAGTGGGCCTTCGCCTTCCCTGCACACCTGTGTCCTGGTACCCATGGTTCCTGACAGGTGAAGCATAGCTTCTTCCTTCTCAAGTCTTTCCTAGTGTCCTCATCTAACCAAGTTTTCTTGGGCACATCTTGTTGGAAAGGTTTCCTGTCCTTGTCCCTAACAGGAAAATTGGTTTTCAAAGGAAATTTGTTTTTGGGCACTGAATCTTGAAGATCCCTTGCCTTGCTAATAGCATCCTGCAGAGTGAGGGGTTTGTAGGCTTTCACCCATCCCCGTAGTGGCTCTATGAGGGCCTCAGTGAATAACATAGTCAATCTCCTCTCTGACACATCTGTTACCATAACGGCTAGCCTCTGAAATTCTGAAATGAAAGCTTCTGCACTACTAGTCTGTTTGAGTTGAGCCAACTCCCTGAAATGGATCTCTGGATCTTTCCTTTCAAACCTATCTATGAGTTTCTGAGTGAACTCGCCGTAAGAATGTATGGTGTTGTGACCCAATGTCACCAATTCGTGGTACCACCATTCGTGAGCTTCTCCATCCAGTTGAAGTGTAGCCAACTTAATGGTGTCTGTATCTATCATGGGGTTGAGTTGGAAATAGGTATCCAACTTTTGGACCCATGTTCTCGCTGATCCTCCGCGAGTCCCATCAAAGTTTGGGATGGTTAACCTGCCCAAGGTCTTCTGCAGCTCATAGTTGTGATTGAAACCCTTGTTGAAATTCCTGGGCATGTTCCTACTCTTCATTTTTGCAGAAATCTGAGAAAGACATGGCAGCATGAAACTCATCCCCTAAGTCTCTGTACTCCTGCAAATAAGCCCCAAAAGGCTCGCTAGGTTCTACCTGCATGACCGGGCCCCCTACTGTATCTGCCAAGAAGTGAGGCATGGTAGGCCTGATAGTAGGTCTGCTGTATATGTGCGGAGTGTTCTGGATGTTAGTGTACACCATCTTTCCATTGCTGCTTGAATATCCTCGATCTACCGGTGGGGGAGGTGTACTGTTGATACTTGTTTCCGGTTTCGCTGATAGTCTGTTGATTGCATTGAGGACTTCTTTTTGTCCTTTGGATAAGTCTTACAATGCAGAGACCAAGCTGCGAAACTCCATCCGATCCTCCTCTTCTCCCGTTCCTTTTCCCCCTGTTTGTTCCATGTCTGAATTGGTATCTTCTAGTTGGATATCTTCAAATTCTTCTGTGTATCTACTCTTCCTCCTCCTATAGGTTACAAAAGGATCTCCTTCTGTATTCATCTACTTTTCATCTCTTAAGCCCACAGCTGGCCAAGAAAACAGCTCTGATACAACTGTAATATCCGAAATCCCAATATTTTCTATTTCTAAGCAAAAAGGCTGATACAACTGGGCATGCAAACTGCCATGAAAAAATCCCTATTTTATAGGAAAAATTAGGGTTAGGGTTTGTGAGATAGAATGAACACTTACCATTGATAAGCCGATTGGACTGCTCCGGAGAAAGTATGCAAGCACTGAGAGCTGTATTGGAGATGAACTGATCTCCTCTGCTTACGGTGAACCCCTAGCAGTAAGACGCCCAGTCAGAAAAGGATGACGCCCTCAGGGAAGGAGGTGTCCGATGGAGCTGCAGATTTAAGGGGCTGATATCCTTTTCGTGTCGGAGAGAATGCCTGATACAAGAGTGATTTCTGAGTCCTCTAGGCAGGATAGCAACTTGCTTCTGAGAGACAGTTGCTCACGCCCCTGGAATCCCAAAAATGCTAATAACTGTTCCGGATGAGCATAGATGGATCTGATAATCACTGGGTACCGGAGTATGATGCTGATGATGAGAATGGTGCCTGAGTTTCAGAAGGAAATTGAGATCTGAAGGCCCCACAACTGATTAGGGCTTTCCGGTTGAAAACCCTCCCTTTACGGCTGCACACGTGTCCCTGCAACGATCTATACCATATGCTAGATAACTGATGAATGAATGAAGAACAAGAGGTGAACCAGTATGGCTTACCCTAAATAAGACTAGGACAGATGTTTAACTGCCGAAATTCTGTTAGCTGAAGACTCCGTCTCCAACCCCAACTGCTGTGCTGCACGCTGTGCTGCTATTCCAAGAGCTCCCAAAATAATCATAATCCAAAGTGAAGTCCCCTCTCGCTTTATCCTCTATTTATAAATTTCAATTGCTCAAAACCTAATCTTTGACCTAATTAGGTCACTTTATCTTTTAATTTTCCGTTGACTTGCATGCATGCAGATGGAGACTTAAATAGTGCATGCATCATTAAATAATGCTTGGATGGCATGCACAAAGGTGGCTTTTGGCCCTGGTGGCCCTTCTTGACCAAATGATGATGCCCTATATCTTCTATGGATGGCATCAGTCCTCAGCTAATTCCCTAGCTGTCAGTAACCGCTCGAACCCACAGGAATCACATAGGTTAGCGGTTTGGGGCCTCAAGGCCTAATTGGAAGAGGACATTACACTCTAACATTCGGTCCAATGCATCCTTGACCTTTTCTTTTTATCATGGATTCAATCGGTATGGTCTTTGCTTGAACGGTTTTGCGTCAAGCTTCAAATATATTTTCATTTCATCGAGATCTCCGACCATTCCCTTCATCTCTGAAAACCTGGTAGAGAACAAATCCTGAAATTCATGCATCAAATTAGTGATCTTTCCTACAGTCTCTTCATCCCAATAATCTCCAATATTGGTAAACTTTGGATTGTTAGGCCCAAGCCAATATTAACTTTCTTAATTTTAAGTGGACTCATGAATTGGTCACTAGAAATACCAAAACCCTCCACTGCATGCGTACATTCTGACTCATGTATGTTTATATCTAATGGGTCATCATCATCATTCGGTCCTCCCATCACATTGTATAAATCCATCCCATGGTTGATTGTTGTGCCGGATTGATGGAAATTTGTCACTGCGACAGGGATTTCCTCAAATATCTTCTCTTTTATTACTTGTAGGGCAGCATCAATTGTTGGGTGATCAATTCCGAACTCGAAGGAATGTGTGACACTAGTGGCTAGCTACCCCCACTCAAGAGTTCCTCATCGCAGTTCAACAGATTTATACCAATTCCTTGGTATCATGTCCAGTGTATGTATGAAGTGATGAACCCATTCTTCTCGTGGATATTCTTGCCATGTGTTGCGACAATGCTCAATATGTTCAACACGATTTGACAATCCTGTATACTTGCAACCACTATAACTGATCTCTTCTACAAATATGGTAGCCAACAATATTCTATATTGCAACCACTTAGAGATGGATTGTTTATGTGTACCCCACCATCTAGTGGGCATAGCTTTCAACACAAATTCCGAGGCAGACAATCATTGTGATTGTGTAAATTTTTCTTCAAATTATTCTATAAAATATGCAAGGTTCTACTAACCTTCATATCTAGGAAGCTCGCTTGCCTCGGCTCCTACTCATCGCATAGATATTGTAATTCTCATGGAAACTTTGTGCATCTGATTCTGCCAATTTTCTAATGCTTCATCGGAATCAGACGTATAGGATCTCACACTCTTCCAACTAAGCTTTCCATCAACTGTTGGATTTATATAGTCATTTCAAGAGGACATAATTTTATATATATGATCCAGGTAATTACTTTGTCCTTCATTGTTCACTGGTTCAACATATCTCTGTCCTTCCAGCAAGTCAATTGGCTCGACCACCCTTATCTCTGAATCTTGAAATGACAGGATTCTTCTCTTAAAATTAATGATGTTTTGATTTTCTATCACCTAGTCAATCCCTAAAAGTGTAGGGTATGGGTCTGTATAATCACCAATGTCGATCACTTCAAAATCTGTGTATGTTCTCAGACCTTCTATCTCAATAGGTACTTGATTCAGTCGATCGATGGGTAGAACCTTTGACTAATTTGCTAACCTTAATTGAAAGGGAGACCAAACAGTTCATCACTTGTTCATGTTTTCCCATGTCTACATTGTCAAGATATTGACATCAAATCCCATATATAAAATGATATAGTCCATGTCATAGTCTCCTATCTACGCAGTCATTCACAACTCACGACCAGTTTTTAATCTTTTCCCAACAAGGTTAACTCTTTTTCCAGGTCGCACTTCTTCTGTAGTTTCTTCTATGAGTGTTGTCAATTCTGCGACATCATTTTTATAATGGATTAGTGCTAAACAAATTTTGAATTTTTTTTTAGCTTACTAACCTTTCTCATCAGTTTCTTCCGCAGTATTCTATCAAATTTTTCGAGAATCTCTCTTACTTGTCCAGATTTAGATGATTGGTTTGGAGTTGTTGGCATATCATAAAAAAAAGAACTGTTAAGAATGTTGATTGGAACTCAATCCAAAGAAAAATAGGAGGTACTACAAACTCCACCTTCCTAGTTTTAATTCCCAAAGAAAAGAATCAAGTTTCTATTAAAAGATACAGACCAATTTCTGTATGTAACTCCTCTTACAAAATCCTCTCCAAAATCATTTCCAACAGAATAAAAAAGGTCATCCCACATTTAATTTTAGAAAATCAAGGAGGATTTATAGCTAGAAGGAATATTTATCACAATATACTTCTGCTGCAAGAAGTTATTCACTCAAGTCATAATCACAAAGAAGCAGGTATGGCTATTAAATAGATCTCGTCAACGCATTTGATAGAATAAGACATTCTTACATCTTTCAAGTTATGGAAAGATATGGTTTTCCTTCCAATTTCATAAAGATGGATCAAAGATTTCATAATCAATCCCTTGATAACTCCTCTAGTCAATGGTCGACCAACCTCCTTCTTCCAAGCTCAAAGAGGACCTATGTTCCTTCTAAATTTTGCAACTTCACATCTCATCCATCAATGATAAATTTGTTGTCATACATAAGAACAAGTCCTCCAACCTCAAAGTTCTTTCTTGTAATTTGACAATCACGCCATGCCTTTTGTCTTTGTTTTTCCACATTTTGATGAGAGCTTGTGACAAAACGTTCATCTTCTAGTTGCAAAAGTTATGACAATCTTTCTTCCACATCATTTGCATCCATCATCTTTGTGATCGCAACAATCCTTAAGATAAGAACAATATACTCCATTGGCATCACAACTTCCTGTCCATACACCAATCGAAATGGATTTTGGCCTATCAATTTCTTATAAGTTGTGCGATATGCCCATAATATCACTGAATTTTTTTATCCTTGTCATCTCTTTGAACATTACAAACCTTTGTCAATGCATTCTCCAGAATTTTGTTAAAGGCTTTGACAACTCCATTTGCTTGAGGGTGATAAGGTGTTGTCCTTCTATGTTGAATTTGGAATTCTTTCGTGAGTTCTGCAATCACTTGGTTGACAAAGTGTTTACCTTGGTCACTTATTAAAATATTTGGATAGCCAAATGATGTCATGATATTCTCAAATAAAAACTTCATATCATTCTCGGCAATACAATCCTTTATTGGCGCTACTTCAACCCATTTGGTTAAGTAACCAGTCGTAGTAATAATATATCGTGCACTAGTGCATTTTCCTGTCGGACTAATAGGACCAAAAAAATACACAGCCCATTTATTGAATGCCTACAAATTTATTTGAGGTATCAATGGAATTTTGTCCCATCGTGACAACTTTCCAGTCCTTTGATAGACATCACAGCTGTGACAATAATCCTAGGCATCCGCATGCATTGTAGGCCACCATATTCCTGCTTGCAAAATCTTGTGCACCATTTCTTTCCCTACATAGTGACCTTTTGTAACACCAACTTGTGCTTCATTTAATACCAATAAACGCTCATGCTCCAAAATACAACGAAAAAGAATATCATCTGGACCCATTTTATACAATTATCCAACAATCATATGGAAATCCACAGCTCATGTAGCTAACTGTTTCTTCTGCGTCCGGGTGAACTTAGCTGGCGTATAACCTATACTAATTTTTTTTATGATATCTCTATAATGATCATCAAACATGGTTATGGAAAATAGTTGTGCATCAGGGAGATTATAATCCAGGTTACTAGGCTCTTCACCACTTTCTATCCTTGAATGATGCTCTGGTCCCAAATTCAATCGACCGGGTTTAATAATTATCTCAAAATAAAATTCTTGGAAGATGAGAAGCCACCGGAAGATCTTCCCCCCTGACACTGGCTTATGAACCAAGTATTTCAATGCAGAATGGTCAGTGTACATCTTAAAATGTCAACCTAGTAAATAATGCATGGCTTTATGTAGTGCATATACCATTTTTGACCTCAAATTCTCTCTACCACCCTTATCTATGAATCTTCAAATGCCAGGATTCTTCTCTTAAAATTAATGATGTTTTGATTATCTATCGCCTAGTCAATCCCTAAAAGTGCAGGGTATGGGTCGGTATGTTCCATGGGTACATCCGAGAGTGGGTATGGGTACAACAAGAATGAAAACTTTTTGAGCAATGGGTACGAGATACTATTATTCTCTTTTGTAAAGGAGCAGATTATCAGGTTTTGGGCACGGGGTTAAGCTTGGAGCGAATAGAATTACATATGCAACTATGGCACTTGCTAAGCCCTTATTTGGAATTGTAAGGTAAGTGGTAAGTGGTTCGAACAAGGAGTTAGTGTACTAATATTTGTCCTTAGATGTTTTCAATCAATGTAATACACCGATTAACACATGTTCACTAATGACATATTTTCTGCTATCATGTTGATTAGCTGGTTATTGATTCTTAGTTTTCCGGGATTCCTAACCAAGACACCAATCATGCTCTAGCCGAACCCATCTCTATGATTCTAAGCTATAACAGTAATAAATTTGAGGATAATTTGCATGAAATTCTCACATTAAGGTTTTAGGGTAGAAATATGTAACTAGCAGTTTTAGAGAATCGAAAAATGATTGTAATAGGCTCATTTTCACTGTCTCAGAATAGAGTTGACAGATCAAATAGAAAATAAATAAGAAATAGGAAACAAAGGCTTCTATCAATCCTTTCAGGATAATGAACCAAAATGTAAATAAAAAACAAGTACACTACAATCTTTAGTTCCCATCTGTAATTGCATGCCCTCAGTAAAGACAATGCAAGTTTGATGTATAGGTATTGGGTTATTGCTTCCTGTTATTCATTGACAAAAGATTGTGCATGCTGGATATGAATGTATTTTAAAGGCTAAAGTATATAAGGGAAAATATTCCTATACCCTAGCGTTGTGGCAAACGTACATAATAAAATATGGCAAAGAGAACAGCGTTTTGATAGCACTGGACTGGGTTAGTTTGAGAATGAGATGAATGAAAGATACAATGAAACATAAATGCCATAACTATTGATTTTTTTTTAATTTTTTTTGGTGAAAGGGTTTAGTTAATTTATGCTTGTAAGTACAATTATTTATATTTCCCTTCCTCTTTGAAGGGCTCCAAGAATAAATGTCCTTCCAATTGAAATTAAGACCCGCCCTTCAAATTCGATCACTGGGTGATCGCGAGAAGATCTGAGCCATCCATTCCCCTTATCTTTCCGTACCGTGAACTTAGTGTTAGAATGCCTCCGCACATTAACTGAAAAAGCGTGCTTCGAGCGTGCTAGAAGCTAGAAGCTCAATGATGAAGACTCCATCACGAAACAAAGCGCAGCCAAAGCCTTCTGACATTAGTACTCTGATTTGATGGATCCATGATACATAGGTTAATCCATTGTTGTTGAATTTTAAATTTTTTAAATTTTATTGAATCAATGCGCCACCAGGTAAGTAGAGCTCGCCTCCACCCTTCAATTTCATGTGTGGAAAAGGGTAATTCTGGCCACCATTACATCAACAGATGGCTAACCCAGGCTCGCCCCTCTTTGCTCCATGTGCGAAGCCTAAGATAGCCTCCGCACATGGAACCAAAAGTTCCCTCAGAGCCGGCTCTAGGAGCATTAGCCCAACTTAATTTTTTGACAAATTGAATAAAAAAAGACTATCAATTCTTGAAATCAGTTTTATTATTTAATAAAATTGCTCCAAATCATATAAATTTCAAACTTGATTGGGCGTATCTTTATTTTCCCAATAAACTACAAAGCACCTCTCTCTTTTCCTGACAAGCAGCGGTCAAATTTGAACCCGTTCCAGCCCTTCCAAAGGGGTTTAGCCCGTCCTAGAAGTGTAACTAAAATTTTACCCATAAAAAAACAATTAAATTTTTTATTTCACCCTTCCACAATGAAGTGCTAACTTAACTTAAATATTTCAAAGGAAGGGCTAACTTTTAATTTTCCCATCAATTTTTTTTTTGTTGCAATTGTAAGTTGAACGTACAGGCTGCGAAACGGGGATTCCGCAATGGGCATGAACACACTCTCCTGCGATTCCGCAATGGGCATGATTCTTCACTCACCTGGGAAGATTTGACGCCAGTCGCGTACGATTTTCTCATCACCTTCATGCTTCCATGAATTCTAGAGCCCTCTGCGATGCTTCCATGAATTCTAGAACCCTGTGCCAAGTGTGCAGTTGGGTTAATAAATTTTAATTTCTCGCTAGCCTCTATCATACTCTGCTAGAAAATCTATTTAAATGCACCCTCCTATACATTTTTTTCAAGATTTTGTAATACACCTACTAAACCAATTCGTGAGTGTGATGGTTGCTTCAATTTTTGAGTTTCAGACTTCTTTTGGTTCAGTTATTTTTCTTTTGGTTGTTTTTAGCTGCATGAAATTAACAAGCATAGATAATTTTTATTGTTATCTTGATTTGTTTTGATTGCATTTGCTATCCTGCATTTTTGTTAGGAAGTTCAGTTGACTATGATAAAACTGATAATAATAAGATTATGGAAGGTATTATATTAAAGCCGTTGATTCTTGCCCATAAAGAAATTGTTTAAAAAATTATGGGTTTCATTTAAATTTTTTACCCAGCTTGCAGAGACATTTCCAACTATTTTTTACAGGTGTGACACCTTTCATTAATGCGAGCCGGTTAGTTTGCAGTTAATTTACAATAAGTAAAACACGGTTTAAAAAAATTTGGGTTTCATTTAGATTTTTTACCCACCTTGAAGAGGCATTATGCATATTCCAGATATTGTTTACAGGCGTGACAACTTTCATATTAATGCCTGACAACTTTCATATTAATGCCAGCCAGGAGGGTTAGTTTGCAATTAATTTACAATAAGTAAAACTATGGTTTGAATAAGGGTTGATTTTTAAACTAAATTCTTCTAAATATTTTTCTAAAATAGAATTCTTGTTATCTTTGGGTTATTTTGAGTAACAAAAAATGTCAAACTTTTACGGCTCTAATTTTATTTTGCATTTTCAATATATGGCTAGTAAGAGTTTGGTTATTTTGATAAGCAAAAAATGTCATACCTTTACGGCTTTATTTTTATTTTGCATTTTCAATTTATGGTTAGTAAGACTTTAGTAAAATTTTTATTTTTATTCTGCATTTTCAGTTTATAGTTAGTAAGCCTTTAGACTACTAGTTATGGTTGTACAAGGGTAGATTTTCACCCATAAAATATTTTTCAAAAATAAAAACAAAACAAATAGCCCTTATCACAAGTAAATTAAAGGGTAAGGTCTTATCATTTTTCACTTTAACATGTATAACATTTCCCTATAACATGTATAGCATTTTCCACCGTAAGTGCATTTTTATATGTTGAAATGTAAATTCATAAAAAAATTAATTTATTGAAATGTAAATTCATAAACATGTATTTTTAATATATTGAAAGATAAATGTAAAGTAAAATTTCAAAATAAAGATTATATTCCATTGTTCCATGAATTAATTTTTTTATTGTATTCTAAATTTTTTATTTTGATATTGTATTTTAAATTTCTAATTTTTTTTATTATATAAAATCGAATTTATTTTTTCTATAAACTTAACCTATAAGTAAAATTATAAATTGTATCTTGATATTGTATTCTAAATTTCTTTTTTTATTTAAAACCCAATTTAGTTTTTCTATCCAACATGGTCAACTCACTATTGTTTTGTTTTAATCTATGTATAAACACATTTAACCATGAAATTTTTACAAAACAATGAGTTGTGTGTATGGTGTTGTTTATTAGATATTGTTAATTAGTCAATTTTGTCTTTTTATATAACTTCATTTTATTTTAATTATAAAAAAGTTAAAAGAAATTGAGAAATCTATCTGAATAATGCAATTTAATTTATTAATATTTTTTCATTTAGTTTTATGATGTGATATATCTTTATATAATTATTATTTTTTTAATTTTAAATTTAAATATTTTTTTATATATTACAAATTTATTAAAAAATGACAATTAACAATTTAATTTAGTAATCATTTTTTTTAGAGTTGTAAATTTTTGGACAAACTTATTTTGATATAATTCCTAGTATAAAAATATTTATGATAATGTTGAATGGCATGTCTAATTTAAAATTTGAGGCACAAATATATCAAATTGCAAAGACAAGTTATATAATTTTATTTATTTATTTTAAGTTTGAATGGTTTTATATATATTATAAATTGATTAAAAATGACAATTAGCAATTTAATTTATTAATCATATTTTAGAGCTGTAAATTTGGGATGAAATAATTTTGATCCAATTCTTGGTATGATAATATTTTTGATAATGTTAAATGACAAGGCTAATTTAAAATTTAAGACACAAATATATCAATTGCAAATATAAGTTGCTAATTACCCTTTGTAAACTATACTTACTTGAGGTAAATGTATTTTTTTAAATATATCAAATTACAAAGATAAGTTTCTAATTACCCTACATCATTCCTTTTGTCAATTATACTTACTTGAAATACAAGCATTTTTTTTAATGTTTAAAAATATCAATTCTATTATCTATATAATGAATATACATTAACAAATAATTAATAATAAAAATAGTATTTTAATTATTCAAATAATTAATAGTAAAAACTATTTTAATTGAATTATTAAGAAAAAAGTTTCAATAAATTAAATAGAAAACAATTATATTACATATGAATGTATTCATACATCATTGTTTCATATATACCTACATTGAAAACAATAATAATTTTTTTATATTTTTTTCATTTTAATATCAATTTATTTTTTATATTCATTTTAAGAGGAAATATAGTGTTGTTTTGTATTGATCTATTTACTTATTTTATTGTTTGTATTGATGAAGTAGGTGTAAAGATTGAAACATGTCTCCTGTTGGTCGCCTTAAGAAGGATAAAAAGCAATTGTCAATTGTTGATGCATTTGGTATCTCGCAACGTTGTAATCAACCGTGTAATTTTCCAAATGAAGTTGATACTCATCCACATGAAGATGAGGAATCTGATAGTGTAGAAATTGTTGAAGCGGAACAACCATCAAAGAAACGGAAAATAACTTTCAAATCTAAATGGAAGACAAGATTCCCGTGGGCTTATGTTGTAAAGGATTGCAATGGTAATGAAAGAATAAAATGTTCATGGTGTGTTAAATATAAGAGAGACACTCCATTTACTAAGGAAGGAAGTACCACTCTTCAAGTTAGTGGTTTAAATGGTCATTCAGAATCAGAAGCTCATAATTTTTCTTTACAATTTTTGGAGGGAGAAACCAAACGAAAAAATCATCTGATTACCAAACATGTAGAACTAATGGTAGATGCTGAGAAGGAGAGAATTATAACAATGATTGAAAACATGTATTTTGTTGCTATACATGATTTACCTTCAGAAATGTACAAGTCAATTGGTGACTTGAATAGGTACAAATGCATTCCACACATGCCTTTAATGGATGAATATTCTGCATACACAAATACGACATTGGAAAAGAGTTTCTTCAAGCTTCTAAAAAGGTATATTGGAAAAAGTTGAAAGATGAAATTTTACAAAGCCCCGTTTACTCAAATTTAGTTGATGAAAGCACTGATCAAACAATGGCACACCATTTGATAGTTTATGTTACATATCTGACAAATGAAGGAAGAGGAAAATGTGTAACAAAATTCATATGCTTGCTTCAAATAAAGGATGGAACGACTCAATGTATGTATGATGCAGTGAGGTCTCTTTTAGAAGAAATGGATCTATCTTTGATGAAGTTAGTTGGCTTTGACTATGATGGGGCATCCTCCATGAGGGGTATTCGTGAAGGTTTATCTTCTAAGCTTCGTCGAGATTCCCATCATTTGTTAGATGTACATTGCATAGCTCATAGAGAAGCATTAGCAGCAAATGATGCTTCATCTCATTTTTTAGAGTTACAATTTATTGACAAATTTGCAAACAAAGTTTATTCATGGCTTGGAAAATCTTCTAAAAGAAATGGAGAATTGAAAGAACTAATGGAATCATTTCAAATCACTAAGTTGGAGGTCTTACAAATTCATCAAATTAGGTGGCTCTCTAGAGGTAAGGTCATGGAAAGACTTGTTAAACCCATGCCTGCTTTGCTAAAAGATTGGGAGTCAAGGGAGAAAAAAATGTATTAGTTGGCAACAATATTTCAAGTACAATTTTACATCCATTTACTTGCAGATGTGCTCATTGAGTTAAATAAGTTGAATCTAAAGTTTCAAGAGGATCATGTTGATATTACATCTATTGGCACTACTTTAGATGTTTCTATTAGCATGCTTCGCAAACGATTTTTGGGAGACATATTTGGGGCGGGAATAGTGAACATGTCATCTTTTTTAAGTAAAGCGCAAGGCAGAACTCTTGAGTTTGCAGATAGAACAGGTATGATACATTTACATCCATTGAGGTTTGAAAGTTTGTCAAAGATGCAAAATTCAGGGACACTAGATGATTGTATTCTTTTGGGAAAATGTTTTGTTATAAAGGTGATTGAATCTCTAGATAGGAGGTTCATAGATTTACCTATATTCAATGCTGCTAAGTTTTTCAGTCCTTGACATTATTATGAAGAAGTGAATGATCGAGACTCTCAAACAAAAAGGTGGTTGCAATGTTTATGTGAAAAATTTAGTATTGGGGAGTCACCTATTGTAGATACTACTAAATGTTTGGGTGAAATGGATGAATTCATTTGTACTATTTATAAATATTACAAAAAAAAATAGATGTTTGGAGCATGGGATCTTTGTGGAGATGAACCTGAATGGTTTGAAGGATTTCCCTATCTCATGCACTTATGGCAAGCTATTTTTGTTATTCCACCAAGTACAACAGTGTGTGAAAGAAGATTTTCAAAATTAAATGGGATAAAAAATGATGATAAATCAAGACTTTCATTGGATATGCTATTGTTTCTCTCTCTTAGTGCACCTCATGATTTAAATGAGGTATATTGGAATGGCATTTATGATGTATGGAAACAAATGAAAGCTAGAAAGCCTCTTCCATTGGGCTAGATTCATGTTTTCAATGATGTAATCCTAAATGTTTTGAAGAATATCAAATGAATGGAAGGAAAATATGTTTTCTTATTAATTTTTTTAATGGAATTGGAGAGATATTTGTTTATTGATTAGTTTTAATGAAATTTTGCAATGTTTGATGTAGTTTCTGTTCGATATTTTAAAATTATAAATATTTGGAAGGGCATTATTTTATTTTCACCTTTTTTATTATTGAAGGGCCAACTTAATTTTCAATTTTCAATTGAAGTGCAATTATTTTTATAACCTTTCATCCTTGAAGGGTTGGATAGTTGCATGCCCTTCCAAAAAAAATTAAGATCAACCCTTCAAATTTGACCACTGCTAACAAGAGTTTTAGCCTAAATGACCTCATCATAGCTGTGCTACAAAACCGCCCCTTTCCACTCCATGTGCAGAGCCTAAGAGACTCCTCGTTGACTTGAAAGTCGTTGATATATCTTGATCTTACCATTGACGATGTGAACTGGATACTGAAGAGGCATAAAATGACAACCGGAACTGGATACCGAAGAGGCATAAAACAACGACCGAAGTTTGGTTTCCAGGAAAGGGCCCTGGGGGCTGGGTTCCTTGGCCCTATCTCTTAATTAAGGAAGGACGAGGGTAAAAGAGACCCGACGAGGGATGACAACCAATATGCACCCCGCAGCAGAGTGTTTAGTGCTACTGCGGGGCCTTTCTGACATTCTCTAAACACCTTCTTTCAACTGTCAAGCTCGTGGGAAGTGTTTCTGAGGCAAACAAATTCCAGCAATGGACCCGCTTGATGTGCCTTGGGCATGCCAACTATCCATGGCTCATGGCATATAGACTCATAGGCTCCACACATGGTGCAAAGAAGCCGGACCTGGCTTGACGTAATAGAGGCTAAAATCAAGGTTTTGCGCACATGAGAAAACAATTAAGCTGGGCTCTCTGCACGATAATGACTATTAAATAAATTTTAATTCGAAATTTTAACGGCGATCCAATAAACCAGGATGAAATCATCGGTTGGTGACCAAATCATGGTACACTGCAGCAATCAAATCACACATTGTTGTCAGAGAGCCTTCGATGGACCCAGGATCCGCTTTGTTTTGAAGCAAAGTCTTCAGCATTGGGCTAGAGCTGGCCTGAAGCGTGCTTCGAGCACGCTTTTTACCTTCATGTACGGAGGGTATAAGACCATATTCATGGCTATCATGCATGCTATGCATGTCATGCCATCGCAGTATCATCTACCAGTTGTCCCATTCAAATTTGAATTTTGAATTTTAAAAATCTCGGGCTCGATGACCGGCCTTTTTTGAAACGCCCTTGCTTCTGGACCGACCATTTTCTCAGATGCCCCCTGTTTTTGGGTTTGTCCCAGGAAGCTGGTGAAGTTGTGTTGGCATATCATGATACAATTTCAAGCCATGGTTTTATAGTTGAGGAGAATAACTGCATAGAATTTCCACTGGAAACGTATAGTGTGATACAAGAGGAAATATGTCACGTTTACCATGACATTTGTTTGAAGGTAGCTTGATGTCCAATAAAAGAGCTGACCTCTTTGTCTCGAATACATTTGTCTGCTATGCAGTATAAACAAGGGTTTACGGTATTGTCTCTGGCCATTTTTCGCATATGCATTTGAGTGATACTTGCGAGTTTATAACTTAACCAGGTAAAAATGACTGTGAATTTGACAATTGGAACGGTAATGGGAAGTCTTTACAATTCATGTGTGCTATGAATATGGCATCCTTTGATTTATCTAACAATGTCCTGGCAGAGGGATTGACTATTCCTGCTCCACCTGAAAGCCCCCAACACCGATGGAATTCACATATCTTCTTCCAATGTCAGTCTTTGAAATATCAACATGGGAATAGGTGAATTAACTTGCAATTCTGTTTGTTTGTGTGAATCCTCATCTTCTTAAGGTTTTTTCCATGTCGAAGGACGCTTCTCTGTCTATGTGAGGAAGGAGAGAATGCTACTTACTGTGCCCATTTCTTGTATGGATCACCCCATTTCTTCTTCTAGGAACTCCGAAAGAAATAATGGCCGAGGAGTTTGGAATGGAATAGAGTGCATATTTTCTTCTTTAAAAGATTTTAGTTTAGGGGTTTTGTCTTTTATTAATTTGACTTGGATAATTATAAAATTTGGATAATTATAAAATTCATCGTTGAATTCGGTATGAATCTTTCTTTACTCGACGATTTTGTTAGAACAAAAAAAATCATGGTTAGATCAAATATAAACAGAGGAATATCGCTTAAAGGATGGGAAGGAAATTGATACATCCAATCAATATTGAAATAATCATTTTGTATTATTATATCACTATGTTTTGCTAAACGTTTTCGAAAGTGTTATTGTCATGGCTGTTACTTATGGTAGAGTAAGTCAATGGTTATATAGACTTTTCGGGTGCCTGATCTAAGTGATACAATCCCTTTTTCATACAAATGTAATTGGTTATTCCTTTACTTATTGTTGTTAGTTATAATTATAATTAACTTTGATAAGAACACACTCTATCTATAGTGTAAAAGTGTTTGAAGTTTGTGATAAGATACTTACCATTAAATAATAAAATTTTATATTTTTGTTTTGGTTAAATTTTGGAGGTTATATTTATAATATTTAAAAATTTATTTAATAATAAAGTTTGTTAATAAAAACTTTATAGTAATTATAATTCTTAAATAGATTTGAAATATTTATCATAGAATAAAAAATATATAAAAAGTTAAAATATAATAAATGAAATGGAGTTAAAATTTTCATATGTTTTATTTTCACTTTTATATACATTCTTTCATTTACTTTATTATATACTTTTTCAACTAAAAAAAATTGGCTTTTTGTAGTTGGTGCTTTGGTATGGATCCATATTTTTTTTTAACAAAAACTAAAAAAAGATTTTATAAAATAGGCTGTGCACAGCCATTCATTACAGCAGTAGCATGGAAAGGTAATCCTGTAAGTCAAAATTGGTGCATAGTAGGCTTAACCTAAGAGTTCTCCAAAAAACTGCATACAAAACTCTACCAAAGTAGCTGATGTCTCGGGTAGTATATACCCTTATATATTGTTTACATAAGAAGAGACAGAAAAACATATATCCATAAAAAGAGAAGACTAAGGGTTGCCTTTGAAGTGTCTGGGCTGCACTACTGATTCTTCCTCCATTGGGTGCTCTGCCTCTGCGGTTGCTCCATTCACTCTGCTTCCCTGATTCATGGTGATCAAATGTGCAAGATCTTCCTGGATCCTATCGACTTTCCCCATCATCTCTCGCAGGTTACTTTCATTGTCATCAATCTGGGAGTCATGGTTACTGATTTGCAATGAAGTATAACTTACAGTTTCTCCCATG
>LPNX010232567.1:235430-255028 GCA_001517045.1 Pseudotsuga menziesii
AATGAATTTGAGTATGGGATGGTTTCCATCCTGGCTGTAATGACCTTGTGGGAGAGAGGCTCCCACATTAGCCAGACTGTCTACAGCTGTATTATTATGCCGAAGGATATGGAAAGCCTCATAGTTACTAGACATGAGAAGCTTGGATTTTTCAAATAGCTGTCGACATTTGACAGCTCCAATAGGATATCCATTGATCAATTTGTAGATGACATGCATGGAATCCTCGAATATCAAGGCCTTGCGAATCTTCTTAGTGTTCAATAGATGACGGCCCTGGATAAGAGCCAGCCACTCAGCTTCATTGTTGGTTATTTTACCTAGCCCCCACGCGAAGGTTTGTTCTACATATCCTCCGGGATTCAAGAGAATCCCCCCCGCGCCTGCCACCCCTGGATTTCCTTTCGAAGTGCCGTCAAAAAAGAAAGCAAATGAGTTTTTCTCCCTGAGCCAGGACTTAAATTAAAATGTAACTCCCATGTAAGGGATTTCCTAGGATGGCTTACCCTGCCTGGGTTGCTTTTGGACTGAAGGGGGCTTCTCTCTTTCAGAAAGTTTTTGCACCAAGAAAAATAAGGTTCAGGGATGGATTCCTGTGAGGGGAAGTTGATGTTGTTTGAGGCAAAATTTTCAACTATCATTCCTATAGTTTTAGCTGCTATATAGGTCGGGATAGCTTTTTGCTCTTTGAAGATGGCGCGATTCCTAGCTAGCCAAAGTTGCCAACAAAGATTCTTTGGGATAGAAGCCCAAAGGCGGCTTAAGATTGGTTTCTTACTAAGGGAACCGGGAAATTGATTAGACCAATCTTTGAAGAGCTGAACTGCATTGCCTGGGAGGTCTCGTCCAAAATCCGGAGGGAGAACTATCCTCCAAACTATAAGAGAGACTTTGCATTGAAGAAAAATATGGCTGGATGTCTCTTCAGCTAAATTACACAGGGCACATCGAGAAGGGCCAAGAATGCCTCTTTTCCTTAAGTTTTCAGCTGTTAATAGCTTGTTATGCAAGAGAATCCAAGTGAAGCTATTAACTTTAGGGATACTATCAGGGTGCCACACCTTCTTCCAAAGTCTCTCCGCCATATTTGGTTCCGTGCTTATTTTCTTATATCCCTTTTTGACATTGTACTGCCCTGATTTACCCCATCCAAGCCGATCTTTAGCTGAGACTCGCGTTGGGGATAAGCCATGGAGATATGAGAAGAAGGCGATTGCTGCATTAGCCAGATGTGCTGGAGGAGAGATCTCTTTCCAGCCTGTCCATTGGCCCTTTGTGTCCCACCGAGAGAGATCATAAAGAGTGTTGATCCCCTGATCACACACCCATTCAGATAGGGGAGTCAGTCCTGGAATCGAGGAGCAAGGAGGCTGTCCTAAAATACTGTTGTTCCAAACATTAATTCTTTTCCATTCCTTGGGATCCAGTAGCAGTTTTCAATGATAATGTTATAGGATGCTTTTCACAGCTGCCATAGAGTGGTTCCTTTACCTGTCCAAGCACTGTCCAGCATTTTTGATCTGGGCCTTTTAATATACTTTTTTTTTTTTCTGATAATTTCCTTCCACCATTCCTTTCTTCCCGTGACCAGTCTCCAAATCAATTTGGCTCCCATGGCTTTTCTCATGTGCTCGGGGTCTCTGATACCTAAACCGCCTTGATCTTTGGCGCATTTGATCGTGTCCCATTTTACCAAGTGGAACTTCTTAGTCTGGACTTTCCCTCCCTGCCATAGGAATTTTCTAATTTCCTTACAAATGCTGTTAATAATATTCTTGGGAGCGAGGACCATCGAACTTGTGTAGATGGGATAAGAAGAGAGAATGGATTGAATTAGAACAGTCTTCCCTGCTAAATTCAGCCATTTCGGCCCCAAGGATTGGATCTTATCCTTAATTTTTTGAACGACCGGGTTCCACATTGAGGAGGTCAAGGATTTTTTAACCACGGGGATACCCAAATAGTTAAAATGGGTCCAATTAGGATTGGCTTTGATTTGAATAATTTGGGATATGCTGCGAAGAGTTGTTATAGGGCAGTTCCATCCATATATTTGACACTTGTTCAAATTTGCTGAGCTTCCTAAGGATTGGAGAAAATTGTCCAGGGGGCTGAGAAAGTTCCTTGCAATTTGAGTGGAGGATATGCCAAGAAAGATAGTGTCATCCGCAAATAGGGCATGGTTGATGGGAGAGACTCCATCTTGATAGGACAGGCCCGGAAGAGATCCTTCAGCTTGGAGTCTGATCAGTCTTCTGCTTAGGGAATCAACAACCAGGATATAAATAAAGGGGGATAGCGGGCATCCTTGCCTCACCCCTCTAGAAGCTTTGAAGAACTCTGAGGGTCGTCCATTGATAAGAGGTGCTATCCAGGGGGAAGTTATGCAGGCTTGAATTTGGCTGATGAAAACAGAGGGAAACCCAAATCTTTCCAGAACCAACATGATAAAGGAGTGTCTCAATCTATCAAAAGCGTTGGCCAAGTTCAACTTAATGGCCATCCCGGGCTCGCCCCTTTTGGTGCCGGAGTGAATTGATTCTTGAACCAAAAGAATATTGTCACTGATTTGTCTGCCTGACAGAAAGCCATCTTGATTAGAAGATATAAGGGAAGGAATGATTTGCTTGAGTCTCAAGGAGAGCACTTTAGAGAATATCAGTGTAGGAGGCGTTGTATAAAGAGATGGGTCATAATTTTTTAATGGAAGTGGGGTTGGGCTCTTTAGGGATCAGGGCTAGGAAGGTGGAGTTGGTGGCTCCCCCCATATTTCCTTTTGCCATCCAAGAAATGAGGCGCATCAGATCTCTCTTGATGAGGGACCAAAAGGATCTATAGAAGCAAATAGGGAATCCATCCGGTCTTGGTGCCTTATCCGGGTGGAGGCTCCAAATAGATTTTTTAACTTCTTCTTCCAATATGGGGGATTCAAGCCTAAGTTTTTCCTCAAGGCTGATAAGGGCAGGAATGTCAGAGACCATTTCTTCCATGAGGCGTTGGGAGATTAGCTCCTCATCATTATGCAAGTGCTCAAAAAAAGTCCTTACCTCTGTGCTGATAGTCGCTTGCCCTTGAATGACTGCTCCATCTTCAGTTTTGAGTTCTCTTATTGTATTCCAGCGTTTCATGTCCCTGCATTGATTTTGGAAGAACTTCGTATTCTGATCTCCCCCTTTAAGCCAGAAAATGCACGCGCGAAGTCTCCATCCCTCCTCTTCATGCCTTAGGATTTTCTGGAGTTTTGATTCCAGTTCAATTTCCTTGAGGAGATGCTCCTTGTTGATCGAGATTACTTCCATTTCAGCGTGGAGAAGCTCCATATCCTTTATAATGATTTTCTTTTGCTCAGTGGGTTCTTGGAATTGAGTTTTTGCCCATGTTTTGAGAAAAACCTTCACCCTTTTCAGCTTCTGCTCCCAGAAGTATGCTGGAGATCCTGGGATGAAGCACCGCCAGGCTCTAGATATAATATCCATGGCTTCTTCCAATTCCAACCATATCCGATTAAATCTAAATGTAAGGGGCCCCAAGTTTTCCACTGGCAAGAAGAAGAGACATATTGGTTTGTGGTCCGACACAGCAGAGCACAGGATTTTGGCTTCCGGCTGATGATTGAGGAGATGGGTACTGACTAAAAAGTGATCTAGCCAGGCTGCGATATGTACAGGTCCCACTCTTCTATTGCTCCATGTAAATATGTCATTTTTGGGTTTGATATCAGTGAGACCCCATTGAGAGATGACATCTTCCATCCTTTCCCCATAAGGATCCCTTACCTTGGTTCCGCCTCTACGCTCCTCTGTAGATATGGTGGCATTGAAATCCCCTGCAATGTAATAGGGTAGCAGCTTCTTGTCTTCACATTGCTCCTCTAGCGATGTCCAAAAACTTTCCTTCTGCGAGTTCATGGTTGGGCCGTATACATTCCCAATCCAAAATTGTTCTTTGCTTTCTTTGTTTTCAAGTTTTATAAGAATCCAATTTCTGTTTTCTTTAGTGGAGCTCAGCTCGAACTTATCTGAGTTCCACCAGCATAGTAGCCCTCCAGAGGCTCCACTTGCACTGATGGCAAGGCCTTCCCCTTTTGGCCATATACTTTTGATGGTTGCAATGCTGTCTTCAGCTGATTTTTTAGTCTCCTGGATAAGAAGGATTGAGGTAGTTTCCATTCACTTGAACCTTTTGATAACTTCTAGCTTCTACAAACCTCCCAAGCCTCTGCAATTCCAGGAGACTACTTTCATTATTTCCTGTGTTGTTTGAGAGCCTTGTCTTTCTCCTTTTTCTCCTCTTCCGCACTGAGAAGATATTTGTTTGCTTGCAAGGTTTTTACTAGAAAGTCTAGATTTGCCTGCTTTCCTGCCACCTTTTCCCTAGCTGCCTCTTACTTTCTGATGATTTTGTTAGATTTCCTTCCCTTTCTGGAGAGGGGTTCTTGCTCTTCGATGGAGGTGTCTGTTATTTCTTCAAAGCTTGCTTTTGTGCTTGATCGTGTAGTGGATCCTTCAGAGTTTGTCACTTTGTCTTTCCTTTCCCTAGAGTGTCCAGAACTCTCTTCCTGATCTTCCTTTTCCTGGTTCTGTGGGACTCCAAAACCCTCTTCCCAACCTTCCTGTTCCTGTTGCGGTGGGACGGTAGCCTAGGGCTCAGTATTCTGCTGTTGCTCCATTTCAGGGTTTTCTTCCTGATTTTATGCTTCTTGCATTTCAACTTCCAAGGCCTAAAATCTATTTTCGGGGGGGCTCTTTGACGTGGGTATCTATTGTTTTGAGGGCTTGGCTGTCCTCTTTCCGCTTGCAATGTTCCATCCTTCACTTGGTGGGCTGTCTGAGATGGGTTTCTCAGGTTTTTTCGGACATGATTTTGCAAAGTGGCCATATTCATGGCAATATTTGCATTTGAACGGAATTTGCTTGTAATCTACTATTTGTAGATGATTCCATCCATCAATGGAAAGCATGATTGACTCCGGAAGACCTTTCTCAAGATCGACTTCAACACAGATTTGAGCACAAGAGAACATTGGGGCTTTTGGTTCAGATTTGTCTACGTACTTCCCTAGGGTATTTCCTATTGCTCGAAAATCCTCATCATTCCAGCAATGAAGAGGAAGATGGGGAAGCTTGACCCACACAGGAACTGATTTTGGGATATCTTTTTCTGGATTGAAGGACAGATCCCACTTATTCAAATACATACCTCTTGGGACCATGAAATAAGGTCCGTTCTTGAAGATTAAATCGCGATCCTCCTTTTCAAAGATAAATGCAAAGTATCCTTTTCCACAAAAGATTTGTTGAACTTCCCCTTGGATTAGGGTTCTCCAGTTCTTGTTCAGCCAAACCTCCACTGAGCGCGGGGAAGGCCATAGTCCGGTGAAGAGACCAATGCGACCTTTCTCAGAGAGGGCAACTGCTTTTCTCTTTGAAGCTGCGGAGCTGAGCTTCACTTCCGGGACCTCTGTGCGTTTGACAAATTTAGAGGAGGGGGCCATGGCGACTTGAGCGGGCGGGAGAGCGGCCACAATGTTTTGAAATCTGTCCTCAACGGATGCAGGATCCGGCGGATCCATGAGCAGGGCGTGGAAGCCCTCGACGGGCTAAGGCTTGATCGCTCAGAGTGATTTTTGCTCAGCGCAGCAAAGTTGGATAGAGCTTCTTGGGGAAGAATTTTGAAAAGAGGTTTGAACCTGCGAACAAGTTGCCCATTGCCAAGTGTTTTGACCAATGCACCACTAGAGCCACTAGGTATGGATCCATATTACTCTTAAAGATAAATTTCTTTAGAGAGTGCAACCCAATGTTTGATAAGAAATATGTTTATTAAAAAAGATTTCGGTGTGTCATTTATAAAGAAGATATGGAAGATTGTATAATTGCACCAAATTTGGAACTTTGTTGTGATGAGTACATTGATTTGGTTGCTCCTACTTTGTTTAGTTGATTGGCTCATTGATTTATGTTAGGAATGCTAGGCCATATATTTTTTATTTTGTGAATAGTTTGCGTAATATTATGGTTGATTACCAAACTCAAGTATAAAAAGATGGACTACTAATCCATGGATTTTATGATTTAGATTGGTGAGAACAGTGATTTCAATTGAGATTGAAAGGAAGAAGCTTGAGTTGGTGAAAACAATTTCCTCACGAGGATGGATTTATATATCCTAGCTTTCTCTAAGAGGGTTTACACCATGCTAGGGATGCAGTTAATGTGGTGTGGGATGACGGTGAAACCATATCCCCTTATTGTATCTTAGGTTTCTTTGATTGATCAACATTTGGAGAGATTACTAGACATGGATTCTTATCCTTGTGATATGTGCTAAAGAAGGAACACTTATTATAGATGTATTAAACTTATGTAAAAATGAAATAGTATACATCGCATGCATGTTGAGGAGGATGTGACCTTGACATAAGAAGTGAACCTATTGTTTGTAGGAGTGCTAAGTAGAAGGAGGAAAGGTATATAATCCGAGGAGCATGGGGGACATGTAGCATAGTTTAGGAGGTTAGGTGATCAACTTGGATTATTTGTTGGAGGATACACCACTTTGATTTTTTTGTGGACCTATTACACACATTTCAAGAAAGACAATTGAAGCTTAGGATCATATCATGGAGAACATAACCTATTGATGAGGATCACTTGACATGTTCCAACTTATTTTGGAGAGTATGCCACTAGGGTGGTGGTTCGATAACCACCTTATGACATGTGTACACCTTGAGAGAAATGATATTCATGTGGAGATAGTACTCTGGTGTATTATATTAGTTTTCTTCTCAACATAGTCCACTCTCTATTGTTGGGCTCCCTCACATATTTGAGAGAGAGGAAATATGGATGTCATGAAGCTCCAAATCATTGAAATCTTATCTTAAATAATAAACAATTAATGTTATCATGTTGAATTTGCATGGTCCTAGAGGTCCATAAAGCAAGTGAGTTCTCTATAATGCTCCCCCATTGTTTTGATGGAATTCTCTCCCTTGCAATAAGGCCCCAAGGTTTTCTACAATTTCTTCATTCAAAATAAGATTTAAAATAAAACAACCAATAATGATAATTGAGAGTTTAAGGGGAATTGACTCCCATGGTTTTGTATGTTTTGTGATCACGTGCTTAAGATATAAATATGAGATGTTATGCTCCACTAGAAAAGTATGCGTAAAGTAAATTATCTTGTCCATAAAAGTGGTCATTTATTAGAAATTTTATGTTGTGATGGTCACACACTTAGAAATTACTTAAAAGTGTGCATTTTTATGGAAATTATTTATTTTTAATGCACATATAACAAACGCTTTGTATTTGAGACCTTGATGGGGTTTATTAATAAATTAGACTATATATTATTTCACACATAAATGCTAACAAATTTATCAATTTCTTTTCAAGATGTTACCTTGTTTTTTTTAATAAAAGTATATATGTTATTAATTTTTGTTGAAATCACAATTTATTTATTCAATGATTGATTAAATTATTCTCAACATTGTAAAATAATGAAATGTGCTACCATTTGATTTAGCATTTTTTAAATGAAGTATTTATATAATTTACTCTTGTGAATGAAAGTAAAACTATCTTTGCAACTTGACAGCATGAAATGGCAAGATGAATATATATTTTTCAAATTTAAATTAGCATTAGTCCTTGAAATTATCACTGCTCAAGTTTAATAACATTGTCCTCTTCACATTTGTGATTGGTACTCATTGCATCTATTATGGAAGGTCTATTGTGTTGAGTTAAATCACCACCTTTACAACTAGTTATAAATTCCATCTCAGAATCATCGCCTTTACAACTAATTATGCATTCCATCTCACATGGATGCCATTAATTCTTTGTTGATCATTTGTTTCTCATTATTCCAAACCCCTTTGTGCTTTTTAGTGACTGGGTTGTAATGGTTACAACTCATCATAATATTACACCATGTTGGAGGAACTTATTGGAAAAAAGATTAGTTTATATCAACATAGGTCTATCCTACAATTTTTGACCTCCTATTTTGTTATTTAGCTATCCAATAGTCATTATTTTTGTAAGTTATTGAATAATTGCGCTTGCTATATTTTACACATGTTTGATAAGGCGAACTCATAATGCCCCATTTTTGTGATGTATATCACATTCCTTCAAAACAACCAAAGCAAATCCCTTACCTATCCACTCACTTTTTTTTCCTTTTTGGGCTCTTGGTCAATTAAAAAATGGTCAACACACGAGTAAAAACATTCACTATATATGGAACTCTGACCATGGTGGGACTATTATTTTTTTTAAACCTTATATCAAATTTGAATTAATATCCAAAAAATATGGTTTCAATGCCTATTATTCCACACCTTATTAATATGAAGTTTCCACATATATGATGCTACAATAATTATTCACATGGATGCACTCCCTTGTCTTACCACTTGTGTGTGTTCACATCATTCTTAAGCAATAACTCGCAACTTATCTCCTATATCTAGGATTTTATCTCTATCGATGTGAGAAGGCGTATTCACTCTAAAACAATTAAATCTTGAAAATCATATATGTAAACTATAAATTCTAACAATCAACAATTTTGTTTCTCTCGAGGTAAATTTTAGTATTTATAAAAATAATTAAATTAAACTAATAACTAAATCAAGATTTGTAAGTATGATACGGTTTAAAGCAATGATTTTATTAAAACTCCGTAGATCAATCTTAACTCAAAATCTATCAAAAGCAATCCTATCTATTGAAGTACACACATTTTCTCAAAATTTTCACCATAAAAAATATTTGCACATCAAGAAATTTGATTTATGCTAAAATAGTCCTATGTTGGTATATTTCATTATAATACCCTCTCATTCAATCCCTATACTTCATTAATTTATCAAAATCATTTTTTTCATTTTCAAATAATAAAATACAAAAACATTTTTTAATTTAAAACAATGTTAAATTAAAATTATAACAACTCTAAATTTATTTTATAAGCTTTATATACCAAATATTTAAATATTTATATAAATAATGAAAATATAGTAAGTTAAAGACCATAATAATTGTATAAATAAAAATAATATTAACAAGGTGTTGTCGCACAAAGTTGAGGGACCTTTTAGATTCAATCATATATGTAAAAAACTCGTTCAAGTTTTTGAAAACATAAATGCTTATGCGTTTATTACATTAGAAATGTGCGGGCCCAGGCCTGCAACGATGAAGGCCAAGCAATATAGGAAAAGGATGACTTAAGAAATGTGCATGTGATATATGATGGTACAAGGAAACATTCAAGGCTCTTGAGTCTGAGAAGATTCAACAATATCCTTAAGACATTTTTTTTCCATCCATGGTTGTTTTCATGGCCTTGTGATAGTTCCTAAGAGTGGAAAATATCTTAATGTTATTGCTATCCAATCTTGATGCCAAATACCACTGAGAGAGGGTTTGTGTTATGGATTGCAAGTGTTCTTCATGATGATTGCGCCTTTGAAATGGTGTTTAGGGCACAAAGCCCATTATTGTTCTCTTATGACATTGAACACACTAATAGACACATTCCTTGTGCACAACTAACATATTGATGGCATGTAGAGCACCCTTTGAGTTCGATTATGAAACAACATAGGTCATATGTATACCAGTATATACACTAACTAGTGTATATATAGAAATGGATATATACATTAGTGTATACACCAGTACATAAACTAGTGTATATACCGGTATATACACTAGTGTATATATCAATGTATATCCCTAACATCAAGAATTAAATTGAATTTAAGTGCTCAACATATCACTTACAAGAAATTTAATTGGAGTGGAAAAATATGGTAACAATCATTCCTCCCAGCCACTTGAAAGCTACATCTAATGGACTAAATATCTCTAATGGATTGAATACAACCTTGTTACAGTACAAATATGTACCTAGTGTATATACTATATTGTAGCCAAGTATATACACAAGTGCATATATTGGTATATACATGATATATATTTGTATATACACGGGTGTATACATTGGTATATATAATGGCATATATATTGGTATATACACTAGTGTATATACCATTATATACCTAGTGTATACCTAGGCCTATTGTATATATACCCAGTGTATATGGTGTATATACTATAGGTCTAGGTATATACTAGTATATACATCGATGTATATATACTTAGTGTATACCTAGACCTAGTGTATATACTACACTGGTGTATATAACTAGTATACACGCTAGGTATATACACTGGTGTACATATACTAGTATATATATACACTAGTGTACACACTGGGTTTATACACTGGTGTATATACTAGTATATATAGTATATACACCAGTGTATGCTAGTATATAATGTACCAATGTATATACCTAGTGTATATACACTGGTATATAATATATGCAAACTAGACATATCAGCTATGCTATGGTGCTTTAATAAATCCTTCAAGGGATTTTGAAAATTGGCTATGAAGAAAAAGAAAAATAAATTTGGAATTTTACGTTACAAACTCCATTTGGAATAATTCTCTGAGAGCACATTATCTTGCTATAAAGACTCTTACATATGATTTAATTTTATACAAAATATAGTTTCACTTCTTAACATAATTATTGGTACTATACCATATGTAATGGCATTGGAATTATGATTGCATTAAATATGTTATATATTGTCACTAGGCATTATACATTAATTTTTACATAGAATGCAGTTGGGACACATTTTAAGTAAAAGCATTGGGTCATTGGACTTTATATTATTTTCACCAATAATATTAAGTTGTAATGACAATGTTAGAAGGTGAGAACTTCAATATTTTTTTTTGTTTACTTTGCCTAAAAGTGTGACTTAACCATTGAAACATGTTGATGCTATTTAAAATATATATGGTGTTCAATAGTATTTTTTTACATCTAAAAGTAGTCCTCAAGTTGAAAATAAAAGTAGTCCTCAAAGGAATGCAAAATAATGTTGAAAATGTTGCATAATGTGTCCATTTTGAGTCCCATTCAGGTGTTTTTGAGCTAGTAATATGTACATATATACACTTGTGTATATTATACTAGTATATACACTAGTGCATATACCAGTATACACACTGGTATATACATTAGCGCATATACCAATATATACACTGGTGTATATTATGTCGATATATATACACTAGTGCATATATCGGTATAATATACACCCGTTTATATATTGGTATATGCGCTAGTGTATACCGATATAATATACACCAGTGTATATATTGGTATATGCACCAGTGTATATACCGATATATACACTAGTCAATATACCGGTATAATATACACCAGTGTATATACTGGTATATGCGCTAGTGTATATACTAGTATAATATACACCAATGTATATACAGGTATATGCACTAGTGTATATACCGGTATATACATTAGTGCATATACCGGTATAATATACACTAGTGTATATACTGGTATATGCGCTAGTGTATATACTAGTATAATATACACTGGTGTATATACTGGTATATGCGCTAGTGTATATACCGGTATAATATCCATCGATGTATATATTGGTATATGCACTAGTGTATGTACTAGCTTACATCATGGGCATTGTGTATGTATTTCCTGATGGAGCTTACAGCATGGGCAGGTCTCCTCTAACAGCCTTCACCTCGAATGAAAAGGGTGTGTTGATCAAGTGAGGAGAGGGGCGATCAAGTCATGGAGAGCGGGCCGCGACAGTTTAGAATTCAAATTTGATGACAAGTGGCGGATGAGACCTTTAGCAATACATGGCATGCACATGCATAGATATGTTATAATATGTCGATATCATTGGAGTGAATGAAACCTTTCAGATTTCATGACATGCACATGATAAACAAAAACATGGAAAATGTTTTGGTAGAATTTTCAATATCTGTGGCCGAAAAGTTCCTACTACGCACGAAAGGCTGAGAGTACATCAAGCCCCTGCAATAGACTTTATTAGTTTGCTGTGGGGTGCTTATGGCTTGCCTGATAATGACACATTATCATGGTAACATTGCTCATGTTACACTTTCATATAGTTCTTATTGTCGTATGATCGTATTATGTATTATTGGGGTCATAAATAAGGGAGTAAAGGATCATAATTATGATGGGAAATTGCATATAGTCTTAGTATTCTATGATGGACAAGGTGGTGAAAATGGTTATTTTTTGAGATATTATGTATTTGAGGTAGTATATCCAGTTACAAGTTCATACTATATTCCATTTTCTTCTTCCTATCTTTGTGATTATGTTATGCACTTAATTTAGCATATGATATTGTGAATATGTAATCATAATAATTGAAGAATTAAATGAAATTGTTAACATGTGGTTTTGCATACAAGTTTTAGTATTTATGATTAATTAAATAATGACTAGGAAATAGAACGAGATTTTAGTCATGATCGGATGACATTTTTATTTGTGATGCGGGATGTTCTGTGACAGTATGTGTTCCTTGATTTTCTTAGTAAATTAATATGATGTGATGTAGTAACTCCTCTCACTTTGTTGGTACAATATGATCATGAAGTAATGTGATATTGTATGTGGACTTGTTTCATAATGATTAAAGACTAACTATATTCCATTGTGAGGTGAAAGGTTATAGGAAATCGGTTTAGGGCCTTTGAGGATATGCCATTCTATAAACCATGATATCGTGGGATCCTATAACCGCAAGGGTGTATGGGATGGGGACCGAATCACTTAGTAATAACTTGTTGATAATTATTTTATATATTTACCAAAATTCATTGGCTTGAATATTTTCATCCATGGAGGGAGGTATATGGATATGGACTTTCGGTGTTTAGGGTTTCTTTCCCAGTGGGAGTTGTAGAGGGATTTTTTCTCTAGCCTTACAAGATGCATGGTGTGCATGGTTTAGTGCATCAAACCAAATGCTTGGTACCCACCAGAAGAGGCCCTAGGGATATATATCATAGCTAAGGATGAAAGGCTTTAAGCCTTAGACTAGTGCCAAAAGTTGAGGATATAGCATGAGTTATACTGACACCTCATTGTATATATGATGAGACTTATGATGCATGTTGTGGTTAGACCATGATAGGTGACCCTTATACTAGTTGCAGCAGAGGGCACATGCCATGGAGAGGGAGACCATTGAGAGTATTGGGGGTGTTCATAAGTTGATCAGATGGTATGAATATAGGAGAGGGTGTGGAAGGGAATAAGTATAAGCATTATGATTAGCAAGCTTGTAAAAATAACTTTAGGAAGAGGCTCCCTAAAGGAGGGGAGTATGTAACACCCCTTCGTCACATACCACATTATTTTTAGGGAACATTTCAAGATTATAGTGTAGGCATGTGACATACTTGTGATGGCCAGATGAGTGCGTCCTATCATTGCACAATAGTGTTAGACTATGTAGGTTTATATTAGTAAAATTTTAAGAGAATGGGATTCATAAGAATATAAATATATAACTTAACAAATTAAGATAAATTAATCATGGATTAGGAAAATAATAAAATATATAACTATGATCTATTTATATATTTAGTGGAATTTTGCATGGGGATTATTGAATGTGGACATTTGTAAATCATAAGGGAGTTTGAAAAATATTAAATAGGAGGTAACATAATGGGAATGGGTTCTTCTTATTTCCTTGTTCCTCTTCCTCGTTAGTCTTCAAAAACTAGAAGAAATGGAGATTTGGAGGGTCTGGCTATATTTTCAATGATTATAGTGTTGGCTAGTCTCGTACTATTGAGTGAGGGCTTGGGGGATGTCATTCTATGAGGGGCTAGTATGGAGGAGAGTAGTCCCCAAATTGCGGTTTCCATGTTTTTTCTCGTGGTGGTATTCTCATTCTGCTTCATTCAAATGGTCATTGGTGCAAATGTAAGTCTATCTCACAAGCTCAAGTAGGTAGTCTTGATTGTCCTTCTCTTTATTTTTTAAGTTGAAATATGAAAATATTTTAAATTTGGGTCTCTTGTAAATATCCAATTATCGTTATACTTGTTGGTAATGCCATTCCATGAAATTATGAATATGCTTTGAATATTTAATTATTTGGTAATTATTTATTTTATGGTTATAACTATTGATAATGTTGCATAGTTTCTAATTTTTCTATAATCACAAATATAAGGTCTTACACCGATTCACATCTTGGCTTTGGAAGATCCTCCAAGGAGTCATGGGTATGCAATTTATTTTGAACACATATCATCTGGAGATAGATATACATACTTAGAGAGTTAACTAGGTGATAGAGGATATGATGAGGATGTATGCCATGGACTAGTAGAAATAGTGGGAGATAAATCTTCATTTGGTATAGTTTGCATACAATAATAAGTACTATAGTTCCCTCAGTGTCAGACCATATGAAGCATTGTATGGAAGACCTTATAAGACTCCGATTAGTTCAGATGTTTGGAGGGTCATGTTATAATATTCCTCGACCTACTTTAGGAGATGGAGGAGAATATGACCATGTTAAAACAAAGTCTGAAGGAGGCCCATGACTATCATAAGAGTTATGTTGATTCCAACCAGCTTAATAGGAGTTATAAAGTAGGTAATATGATATTCACTCGAGTAAGGCCCATGAAAGTCCCCTTTAAATTATTGAACATGGAAATCAAATAAAATTGATCTTATAAAGAATTTGAAGATGTTATTGGAAAATAAAATTGTCCTCAAAGGATGACTAATTAAAGATTAATTCACATCTTTTAACTATCAAATTTATTTTATAAGACTTAACTATAGCACATTCATTCATGTCTTCTAAACATGAATCCATAGGCACAACATTTCATTAACACCAAAATGTACCTTAAGAGAATCTTGTTTTCAAAGGTAATTCAATTACATTAACACCAAATTAATTTTGATCCATAGGCACAAAATTTTTAGATTGGGAGAATAAGGATGAAACAGAGAAATATCTTGGAGAGTAACTTCACTTCATTGGATATTAAATAATTGGGAACACCCAGAGACCTTAGGCTACATGTTCATATTGGTTGGATTCTTAAGAATTATATCCAAGAATGGATGGATGCGAATACTAACTTGAAGAGGAGGATCATTGAGTTACAGTGTTTGCATGTCAAGGGGTGGTTATGGATAGGGAGAGTAGGAGGGGGACTAGGAAGATAAAAAAGGGGGTTATGGGTAGTGAGTGTGTGTGAGAGGGAGAATATGGGGTTAGGGATTAGGGTAAGGCATATGTGGTTGAGAGAGAGAGAGAGAGAGAGAGAGAGAGAGAGAGAGAGAGAGATAATGGGGTTAGGGATTAGGGTAAGGTATATATGGTTGAGAGAGAGAGAGAGGGTAGAGTTAGGGATTGAGGGGACAAAGTGAGAGAAACAAGGGGAAGATGAGTGAGAGAAGGAAAGTTGGGGGGGGTGTGTGTAGAGAGATTTATTTTGAAAAGTCAAGCATGTCATAAAGTTTTAGGTTATGGATGAATTTATTGGTTGACATGAAAACTTGGATGAATTCATTGATTGTGGGGACATTAATAAACTCCTTTGCAAAATCATGCCACCCAAAATCAATATCTCCAGTCTATTGCATAGTGAATCCCACTCACTCCCAGTGACAAAGTGGGAGAGAGAGGAAACGGGAGAGAGGGGGGTTAGGTGGAGAGGAAGAGAGAGGGAGTGGTTAGAGAGAGAGAGAAGGAGTTGAGAGAGAGAGGGGGGGGGTGTTGATGCCTCTTGCAATTTAATACTTGATGGTATTCAATACTATGATATACACTAGTGTATGTATATTGTATGTTATATACACTAGTGCATATACTAATCATATACACTAGGAATATACACTAGTGTCTATTCTATCTAGCGCATATACCACTATATAATAGTGTATACACTAGGCATATACTAGAATATACACTAGTACATACACTAATGTATTATACTGTACTATACACTAGGAATATACACTAGTGTATATGCCTAGTGTATGTGTACACATATATATAAACCAGTGTATATATTATAATACATACACTGTACTATAGACATGCCGGTGTATATATTGGTATATACACCGGTGTGTAGGTCACTATATGCCAGTCAGTATATACACTAGTGTATTTACTGGTTACTATGTATGCTAGTATATACACTGGTGTATGTCACTATGCCAATATATACACTAGTGTATATACCAAGATATACAGTAGTGTATATACCAGGATAAACACTAGTGTATATACTAGGGTATGTACACTAGTGTATATATCGATAATATACTAGTGTATATAATTGGCCCATATACACTAACATACCAAGATATAGTGTATATACCTTACACTAATGTATAAACCAGTACATAATGTTTACCAAGATATACACTGGTGAATATACCGTTATATACATCGGTGTATATACTGGTCACTATATGTTAGTATATACATTAGTGTATATACCGATAATATACTAGTGTATATACTACTACATAGTGTTACAAAGATATACATTAATGTATATACCAGTATATACATCCATGTATATGTTGGTCACTATATGTATACACTAAATGCACATTTCTGCCTTCTGTAAATGCGCATTTACAGAAGGCAAAATGCATACTTGAGTCATGAAAGTGTGACTTAACCCATTGCAACATGTTGATGCTATTTGAAATATACATGGTGTTCAATAGTATTTTTTTACATCTAAAAGTAATCCTCAAGGTCCCCAAAGGCATGCAAAATAATGTTGAAAATGTTGCATAATGTGTCCATTTTGAGTCCCATTCAGGTGTTTTTGAGCCCCATACACTAGTAATATGTACATATATACACTGGTGTATATTATACCGTTATATACACTAGTGCATATACCCATATATACACTGGTGTATATACTAACTTGTATATAATTTATATACATTAGTGTATATTAATAGTGTATATATTGTTATATACATTAGTGTATATTACTAGTGTATATACTGTAATATACATTACTGTATATTACTTTGAAAAATTATATTATCGTACGTAAAATATTATGGAATAGATTGGAATTTGTGTATGTACATTGAAACATTAACGATGATATTATGCATCTTACACATACATAATAAATAGATTGTGTTGTGAAACAATTAACTTTTGATCTTGATCATTGTCGCTCAAATAGTTTTAGACCATTTTCATCAAAATTTGGCAAATGACGAAATGGTCAAATTGTAAATGAAATTAATCATATAAATTCCTAGAAAATACACTTTTATATTCTAGTGTATGTACGTGTACACATACACTAGAATATACATAAATCCTACATCCCATTATCAACTTAGGACTTAGCTTATAATGAAAACTTATGTGAAATCTAATACTTAAAAAGTTGAATAAGATCACTGCATAAATTATTCATATGGCATTCTACTAGGATATAGTTTTTAAGTCTTATGATAAATTACTTGATTTCAATTGTTGAAATGTCATTCCTTCCTTGTCGTAAGTTACAATTTTTGTGCTAAAAAATGTATATCCATAAGGATGGATTCGCCATGCTTTAAATGTTTTAAGCCCTCTGCCTACAAATCCTATTTCGATGCGAGGGTTACAAGGCTATAGGTCTTACTTAGCTTATGTAAGCTAATGCATTTTTAATCCTTATATTATGGTCATTTTGTATCTCTTTAATGTAAAATTTGGTGATGTTTAAAGATAATACAGTCTCTGCGAAATTCGTTTCTATTTGGTGTTAACTTTCAAAGCTATCAGTACTACTCTGTAACTGGTATATTGTTTATTAGCACTAATTTGTATTTTGTTTATTAATATGGGGATGAATATGTTGCTTTGTTATGTTTACAGTATTAATGCCTTTATTAAAAAGAATTCCATTCTGGTTTTAACTTTATTAAAAAGAATTCCATTATTGTTTTAACTTAATTATTAAAAATAATTCCATTCCTATTGCACAAAATGTTTTATTGATGGTATTGCATATTCTGTTTTTCCAAAGGGATGATGGTGATTGCTCAGGAGAAGATGGGTTAGATGAAGGACATGCCACAAGAGAAATCTTCTCAAGTGATTGAAGCTAATGAGAGAATGGGATATCTAACCATGGGTATAATCCAACAAGGGAAAGGGTCAGTCCACCATGGGTATAGGCCAACTAGGGAACGGGTCAGTCCACCATGGGTACATGCCAACAAGGGAATTCCCAACAAACTAGCTCTTTCTTCCAATAGGTTGATAATAATTTTATTGGAAAATATTGTATTGTCGAATTTTAAGAGATGATTAAACATATTGAATTTGAAAGCTTTTCTTAGATTTGAATGTATTGAAATTAGTTGAGTTTGTTCAACATTATTGTGAAGAGTGCTACGTAGAGTGTCATGGAGGCTATGAAAAACACCTTTCGCAGTAGCGAGAAAAACATGTGATCACAATTGTTGTGTCATGATAATCCTTTATTTGAATGTAGATTGTACTAATTATCTCGTTTTATCAATAATAAATATTTGATGCATCGATTGATCAAAATGATAAGCATATGATGAGATTATGGATACGAGACTTGGAATTCTGATCGAGGAATATATGAGACCAGTATAGACTTTTATTTGAAACTTTACAAAATTTTATAGATAGAAATGATCAAATATGTTATATTCACCTTAAATTTTTAAAAGCCATTTTACAAAAAATTTATGCAGCGAGAGTAGTGAGGTGCTCATGGGAGAGATGTTGTAACACTATTTACACATTAGGAAAAAAAATTACATTTAAAGCATTTTAAGATGTATATATATGTTGATTTTTAAATACTTACACAAATTTTTCATAAATAAGAATTATATGTTATGAGAAATCAATTTCCCACCTTTTACCTTTTTACATTGCCTTAAAATTCATTGTTTTTTGTTTTAATTTTGATTTTAATTTTAATACTATGTGGAGGCTAACATGTCATTAAGATATTCATGATTGTGCAAAAACACATATATACTAATAAAAATATATATATTTATACTCTATAAAAAACTGATAAAATAACCTTGCATGTGGAAAGACATGACGCAAATTTAGTGTGAGACTAGTGCATCAATGTATAACTGTGAAGTAATGCATCTTCAAAATCATTAGAATATGTCATTAAAGATACTCATTATTGTGCATAAACTCATATATACTAATAAAAAATATATTTATAGTTTATACAAATATGAGAAAATAACATTACACATGGAATGGCATGACACAGATTTAGTGTGAGACTAGTGCTTTCGTGTATAACTATTGAGCTATGCATCTTCAAAATTGTTAGAATGTGTCATTAAAGATATTCATGATTGTGCATTAACCATTATATACTAATCGAAAATATATTTATAATCTATTAAAAGATGAGAAAATAACCTTAAAGATGGAATGGCGTGACACAAATTTTGTGTGAGACTAGTGCATCCATGTATAATTATAGGGCTATGCATGTTCAAAATTGTTAGAATGTGGTAATAATATTAAATGGGTTGTGGTGAATTGAGGACTCTAGACTAATTTAAATCACAACCATATTAG
>LPNX010232576.1:0-114332 GCA_001517045.1 Pseudotsuga menziesii
GGACATCTACGAATCCAATACCTTATATGTTAGAGATTTGCAAGAGCAGCTGGAGGCAGCCAAGGAGCAGCAGGTAGATTTGCAGCCCGTCAAAGATCACATCCTGGCTCAGAAGGCTAGGATGCTACAACTGCAAACGGCCCTGGAAGAAGAAAGGTGTCAAATGTTGCAGATTGATGGCAGGCTGGATGAAATATTAAATACAGCATCTTATTTCGTGGACAGATCACAAGACATCCTGGAGGTGCTGACTTCAAGGATAACCAGAGTAGAAGATGATCAAGAAGCCCCAGCTGAGCTACCAGTTAAAGATAAGCAGGCTTTGAAGCAGGACCATGATCTGATCGAGTTTGTTGTTATTACTGTAGAGGACTTTCAGAAGACAGTGAAGAAAACGAAGGGAGCATGTACAGAGTTCTTTAGGAGAGCCCTTGTCAGCTATAATCGCTGTCAAGTGGAAGCTGAACATAGGCTACACGAATTCCCTGATCATGATACGATTGCAGGGATGTTGCAGACAAGGCAGCAGGAGGATGAAGCCAAGGTCCAATGTATCAGAGCCCTTGATGAGCCAATCCTGAAAAATGAAATTGGACACGCAGCCATTAGTATTCAGCTCTTGGAGGAACAGGTGCACCTGAACAAGGCCAGAATAGAAGCTATTCGGAACCAAGCAGATAAGTTCGAGCTGAATATACAATTCTTGGAGCCCCACTCATTTGAAGGACTCGCGGCTGAGGCAGTAGCGTGGAGGAAATTTTTGGAAGACCAAGCGGGCCCCTCCAAGTGAGAAGGACTGGTCCAACTTTGTATAGTGTAATATTTTGTAAGGGGTTGAGAGAAATTGAAGCGTTGGGGAGCCCAAAGGTCACTTTGGGCAACCCAAGCATCTTTTTCTTTTGTATAAAACTAGGGAAGAGAGACAAAGGAGGGGCTTTTTTCCTCGGTCACACTGGATGACCTATTGTAAAGAAGAACTATTTCCTTTTTGCAATAAAGAATTGTAGTTTTCCTGTTGGAGAAAGTGCTGTGGGATTTTCCAAATGGTGTGCAATGGATGGTAGGAAAATGAACTATTTTTTTTTTCAGCATATGTCCATGAATTGTGAGATCGTTCTAACTCTATGACCTATGTCTTGTTGAATGATTTCCGGTTTATTTTGTGGAAAATTCACTTTTAGTAATGCTGGTGCTTCACATAACAGTTAGCTATCTGATTGTTGGAATAATTTCTCTTTCATGTACTGTAAATACAAGTATTAGTTACCTGTGATTGTGTTTATCCTACATGAAGTTAATGCATTACTAAATAATAGTTGTTTTGGCTCCCCGGGGATAGGTAGTTAGTCATCTTGGTTCATAGTTGCATATGTGGTTTAGGTGTTGTGAACGTAAGACGAGAGGTAAGAACCTGCGCAGCACATTGTGTGGTTCCCGGCATCCTTATCACACTGCATGTTTTAGATAGGCATGTGCATTGCATATTAAGTCAAAAATACAAATTCCGGTGGACCGGGCCGCAACCGGTAAACCCTTGTTGTTATTTTGACCCACGGTAGCCGGACCGTAAACCGGACGGATTCCCTATACCAAACAGTCAGCGGGCTAGTTGGGAACACTGATTGGGGAGAATCCCTTACCGTTTCCGCCTGCGAATTCCCAGGCCTCAACAGGTTCCTTATATAGATTTTCAAACGGGTAATGAAAGGTCGAATCTGAGCGATCTCAAGGCATAGGGAAGGCCAGGAGTCAAATGAGTTGGATCCATGTCAAGGAAAACTCCAAAAGGATTTGGATTATGCACACATCCCGATGTACACGGTTTTATAGGTCAAACCCGCGTATATACGTGCTTATAGGTTTAAAATTCGCGTGTATCATTTTTCATATGTTTTTAGGGATGATCAAGGAAACATCAAAGGATAAAAAATGGTCCATGGGGTCTAAGGAGTCTGCAGCGGGATAGGGGAAGGCCATACAAAGTGTGATTCACCTAGAGTGGTGAAATCAGCTATAACAATAGGAATCAATCCGACTGTACCAAGCTCTAGGAGCTTGCTTCAAACCATAGAGTGCCTTTTTTAGCCTATACACTTTATGCTCTTGACCTGTAACTTCATACCCTTGTGGTTTTTCCACATATAATTCCTCTTCTAGATAGCCATTTAAGAATCATTAGAGGAATTTTGGGGTCTAAAATGGGCCTCCTAAGGAAAATAATAAAATAATAGTTAAAATAATAAAATAATATTGATTAATTTTGGAGAAAGAAAGAAAAAAACTACTTTTTGTGTTCTTATTTTCGAGATATCTCCTTGTGTTTTTACTCAAATTTCGATCGGGAGAGATCGTTGGATGCGGAATTTGATTCCGCATCCAACGAGAAACCACACTGCATATTTTTTTATGGACCCCGCTACCCCAAAAACAATAAATACCTGAAACAACGTGATGATGATGTCACAGGGTCACGGGGTCGAACCCTGCGGAGGGTTCGACCCCGTGACTGCCCATACTGCCACGTCACCATCCGTACGCCCATTCAGCAATATGCCAGCTCGGATCCGTACTGCCATGTGTCACCTTGTGATTGGTCCGTACACTTTCCATGTCACCTTTTCCGTACCGTATGGATTCCATGTGTCACCCTGTCAGTGGTGCCATGTCATCATGTTTATACAGTACGGATTCCATGTGTCACCCTGTCAGTGGTGCCACGTGGCACCTCCATTTTGCCAAATTTGCATGTTTCACCAATACAATAGAATGCGATAACTTTCTCATACGAAGTCCGTTTGAGGTGAAACGAACACCGTTGGAATCGTCTCGATGAGCCCTTCGATCTGGTGATTTTTTTTGCTGAGATTGGAGGACTTCAAAATTTTTGCCTTCTTGGATCCTCTTGGATCATCCATAGATGTTTCCACAAGATTTTCCAAGCATATATTATCCCCTCTTCTCGACTTTCGTTTATCTTCTTACTAATACCTGTGTGTAACAAATATTTTCCTTTCTGAAAAATAATAGACCATGTTTTCTCAAAAATTTGATTGTTCAAAATGCAAATAAACTTGTTAAAACTATAGCTGTGATGTAAGAAATGTATCATTTCTTTTGAAAAAATACTTCACCCAAAAGATTGAGGTTACTTCCTAATTCTTCTCTTCCTTTAATAAATTTCAACTCCTCTTAGAGTGCTATGTTTTAAGAATGTAATGAGGTGTTGTTGTCTAAGGGTAAGTCCTCTTACCAATATTATTCTGGTATCATATAGCATACCCTCTATTACATGTAATTCTTTTGTCAACCTCCCTTTGTATCTAGGCTACTTTATTCTTTAATCTTTGGTTTTCTTATTTTGTTCTTTGGAGCTCTTCCTTCAACCAATTAATCTCAGACTTAGCCTTATCCCTGTGTGTAGAAGGAAAATTCTTGGGATCCTTATAAATAGGTTGAGAAGGATGTTTAGATAAATTTTTGGATGGTTCCTCATCTCATGGGGGTGTGGGATAAGTACAAATTTCTTGAGATTGTTCTTCTTCATCCAACTGAGTGGGGGATTGAGAAGATTTAGGTAGGGTTCCATATGGAGCTTAAGGAGCATGCTCAACTAGGAAAATCATACCTTTAGTAGAAAATATGATCCAAGGATTTCTATCCACTAATTTTTCAACAATTTTTGGTGTGAACTCAAGTTTGTTCCCTTTAAATTCCTTCTTTTTAACTCATGTATTCGATTCCTTTTCAATCATTGCAGGTCTGTCTTCTATTTAAACTAATTTTTCTTTTATCTTATCCTTTGTTTTCTAGGTCATTGAGTATTTGATAGGATTCGCTGTCTTTTTCTTTGTCCTGATAAAGGAGTCATCTCTGGTTTTATTTCTTTTTCCTTTGTCATATGAACCTCTAGTAGTCTTAGTTGAGCTTTTCTCTGTATTGAGTAAGGTTTCTTTTGTTGTCTCTTTTATTTTTATCTTTTTCTTTATCTCTGGAGTCTTCGAGTCTCTAGCAACCTTGGTCGTCTTCTCTTATGTTTTGGCAGGGGTATCACTAGCCATTCCTTTCCTCTTTATCTTGCTACATGAGCTCTCAATAGTGTTAAATGGGATTTCCCAGTGTTGATAGGGGTCTCAATTACATCCTCTTTCTTCTTCTTTTCTATGTTAGGAGTTGGAGTCACAAATTCCTAGTCATACCAAGCCAAGAAAAGGAAGGTGTTCTACCCCTTCCCATCTTTTGCAATTATTCTAACATCAACAACTTGATTAAACCAAAATGAAAAATATAACTATCAATCTCAAATCCCTTTTATTGCACTTTGTTCACCATTTTCCCCAAACTTCTGAAGAGATAGTAAGGCATGTCTATAGGCTTCTTCCCTACAAAATGAAGCAATAACTTGGAATGGTGCAAATGCACAGTGTCAAAACGACCTTCATAAGTAAAATATTTATGAATCACCAACAAAAGGGCTCCATATTGTTTAGTTAGTCGTGCTCTAGGAACCCCATTTACCAGGTCTCTTCCCTTGTGCTCATACCTGAGAAAATGATCACACTAACATTTTGAACTTGGTCACTTTGAACCACTCTTCTCCCTTCCTAGGGATCTCTATGTTGGCCTCTATCATATTGGCATTTACATCCATCTCTAATGGCCCAACCCTTGTTTTATTACCATCAAAATTCATCATGAAATCCTTGTCTATATGTTTGTGGTATCCCCATAATTTTCAAAAAATGAGAGGTATCATGCATGATGGAAAAAATGACGGGAAGTGGGAATTACATGCAACATACCCATGTCTTGAGGCTCGTATCTCACCACAAATCCACGTTTCTTGGTCTTTTTCTTTGTGACTGATGGCTCAAAGTTCATGCTTTGATCTTCAATTTTGATCGTCCACACCTGTGATACCCTAGAAACAACTAGGTTTTTGGGTTTTTCACTTTAATAACCTAGACCTTGAATTTTACCATCTAACTCATGATAATGACAAAATTCTTCAGTTTGGTGATAATGATGAAACTCAATTTTTACACATGACATGGGAAAAAATTGATAAAATGATGGAAGGGTTTGTCGAGCATGAAGGCAGGTGTTGTCACGTCCCCGACCCTCACACTGGGGAAGAGGACGCGACCCGCACCAATACAAACGGGCAAACAGCCCCATGAACACGAACAGACATGAAAACAGTCCCATAACCAGGAACAGGAATAAATGCTGAAATTAAAAGCTTAAACATAATGCATAACAGGATGCATAATCCATCATATAAAGATGCATAATTCCTCAACATTCAACGGAAGCAAACATATACAGTCCAGCATTTAACATGTTCATCATAATTCATGAAACAGTAGACATTACAGAGATGAAATAGCAGCAGTACTTATCTTTGACGAAGAACTCTCCCCGCAACCAGCTACGTCGCTGCAACGTTCCACCCAACCATAGGCTAGCGTGCTCATCAATCTCTCAGCAACACTGCCACCCCCGAGCTGGGCATGATTCCTCAAGGAATAAGGGACAATGCAAGCTTACACATAGCCAAGGTTCACAAAGAAGCAACCAACACAGTTGGGATTCACCAGGTCATCAAGGATCTAGGAAAGGCTAATGCTAAGCTGGTGGTCACAACACCAGCCTTCTCAAGCATACCCAGCCTCCACATTCCACTCACAACAATCCGAAGACCAACCACTGCATACCGCAGCAACACAATCCCTTCACAACCCTGTGAAGAAGGAAAGACAACTGGTTGACGATCCCAACCAAACGGTGAACATGGCTCAAGCCGCAAGACAAATTAGAGTTGTTCTTGGCCCTAGCGTGGCCAAAACAACTCAGCAACAACCCAAACTAGGGTACATCAACAGCCACAACACACACTGCAAATTATGGCAACATTACACAGTCCCAAATAGGGAAGAAGCCAAACTCCCAGCATAGACAGAGGAAAACTCAGTCAATGGATGTGGCAATCAACAGCCAAACCAACATCCACGAGCCCACAGCATATTCTCACTGACGGCAAGGGTGGATTAAACACAGGCCCTCAGCGTGAACAGGAGGGAACAATACACAGAGAAAACCACCATAAAAAGGGGAAAACACAAACGCAGACCGCAATAGACAACATACACGGCCACAATTGGCAAGGAGACATATACATACCATCGAAACCGGTATGGAACACACAGCACACAGCCCTGAGCATGAATGGCTCCTGCACTCGAAAATCCTGAGTGATAGCCACGAATTCACCCACTCCCTACGTGAGGAAATCCAACACAGAAATTCCTGTGTGTGAGAAGAAAGGACGTGGCCATCCCTGCGTGAAGATGAACAACCATGACTCTGCATGAGGATCCCAATTCCCCAAACCACATTCATGAAGGTGAAGACCAGGCGTGAGGAAGAATAGACAGCGGCCTCTGCGTGAGGAATGAACCCGACCAAAACAATGGAGGAATGGAGAAAGAATGGAAGGCTGCCCCTCTGCCCCCAGCGACATGAAGAGGAAGAATCCGCTGGTGGAGTGGGCACATGGGCAAGGATGGACAGTCTTGCCACACCCACCACCACTCAGCAATAACTCCTCAACTACTCCACAAAACATTGAAGAGGTTGGGTGAGACAAGGTAAGATGACACAAGGTTTCCCCCCCCCCCCCAAAAGACCCAGGTTTGACATCCCCCACCCCTTATCCTTTGGAATCATGCCCTTTTCATTTCAATGTTGCACTGCCATAGCTGGTTGCGGGTTTATTTTATTTGATGTGCATGTTTACATGATGCTGAATTATAATGTGCCGAATAGCACGATATACCATCGGCAACTATCCCCATTGCCGAAACATACACAACCAAATCAATGGTGGGGATTTTTCCTTTAGCTCCTCACCACAATTAATTACAATATATACATCATGCAAACGGGGTCAAAAATGGGGTGTTACATTCCCCTCCCCCTTGGAATAACACCGTCCTCAGTGTTCCAATACATAGGAATACATATACAATACATATACAATTGCACATCAAAATTTCAAAATTTTGCAGATCTGTCCCACGTTCAGTTATTCACTTTGAACGTTCAGGACCAAGCCCCTTGGATTCCATGGACTTGTCCTGCTGGTTCTCATCTTCCAGCTTATCCCGAAGCCTAGGAACTTTGCGACTATTTCCCTCATCATGTTCCCTCATTGGGCAGTCCCGGCGTAAATGATGTCCTCTGCATTCCCAGCATTTCACTGGCTGCTTCATCTTTTCCTGCTCAATTTCCTTTGAGCCTTCATTCCTGGACCATTTCTTAACGAGTCGCTTGGATGAATGTCCCATCACTGATCCACCTTCCTTTCTTTTGCCGATTGCTCCCAGAAGGCTTTTCACCTCCCTTTGAAAACCAATAGAGTCTTGCAAAATCCGGTGGTTCATTTCATTCTACCTCTTCTGTATCGTGAGCATCTCCCAAGATTTTCTTGGGTCTTGGCAATCATTTGAAGGAGACTTCTAGCCAAGTCCAACAACTTCTGATCTGCTACCATGATCAATGTGCACCACCTGGTTTCACTTTTCTCACCTGTGAAATGCACCATTGAAATACTGTCAGACCAAGCATAATATAAACATTAAAATCAGTTAGTTAGTTACCCAATCGGCATGACAGTCCAAGCCTCATCAAGGAGACTTTCATATTTTTCATGCCTTCCCAACAGGCACACGAGCTCATTCATGTCCATTCTTGGGCAGGGAATTAACTATTCCAGCATTCACAATTTACTTTAAGCAAATATACACATTCCATTTTCATTCATACATGCATTCAACATTCTTTTGTTTTCTATATATATATATATATATATATATAATTAAAAAGGGCAAGAGAGAGCTGCAAGAGTTTTTTTTCCCCTCTTTGTTTTGTTCCATCCTGGAACCCACACCACTGCGGTGGCTTTTCATGCTCTCAGCCTCTTTCACTTCATCGTGAATGCTGGACCAATCTCTCTTAGTCATGACACTTAGTGTCTTCGCTCTATTCTAGACCTCTAAACCATGGAGTCTCTCCACATGGTTTGTCTCGGTTGCTAGGAACTTCACGGTCTCACTAGCACCTTTTTCATTACCTCTCATTCCGAGCTCTTCAGGACAGTCACATGTCCACATGCACCTTTAGGATGCTCTCATAGTCTTCGCTTCCAGCGATACCTATATCCAAACATTGAATAGATTCACATGTTTAGTTTATCCTCATCAGTTTTATCTCTAAAACAAGAGCTTAAAACATCATAACCAATCATATACACATGTATATTCATAAGCAAAATAATCCAATACTTATCTGTATTGTGCATTTCCTCGTTCGTCCACAGGATCCTGCTTCGCTTTGCAAGCCTTGGGATCGCCTATGGACTTGGATGTTATGTCAGCACGCAGGCTACTTCACAACATCCTTTTATATATATCAAGCACAGTCAAGCCAACCTACAGTTGGGTTTATCAGACCGTCCAGCCAAGCCAATATACAATTGGGTTTATCAGGCTGCTGCCAATCAAGCCAATACACTGTAACATTTCCACAATTTTCACAACATCAAAATTACACAGTCAAGCCAACCTTCAGTTGGGTTTATCAGACCATCAACAATCACCTGCACTTATATCAACAATCAATCATCAGCCAAGCCAACACCGTTGGGTTTATCAGGCCATCAACAATAACACATACACTTATATCAATAATAACCCTTACTCTGCAACCCCTCACAACAACCATTTACTTTTTACCTTTACCTTTAGGGTGCAACACCCCACTGCATCTATTTAGCCTGTCAGCATAAGCAATATAAGCAAACTCATCAGCGTTATTACTCTAAAACTGCAACCATATTTCATATCATTCACTATCAAGTATTGAGACACTAGGAGTGCGTCCACTCCCGAGGGCGTAATCAATATTGAAAACCCTTTCATGATCTGACATCAGGAAAGTGTGCACCCCTTTCCGATGTTAGCCATGTAGGCCCTATTCATACTCAAGCAATCGGTCATGATGGATATTAAATCAAAACATGTTCTGCATATGGAATTTTAATAATTTGACATGCATATTATTAGCAAGGGTCACAGAACACTTATCCATTTGTCGACGCAGTATGCCTTTGTTAAGGAGGAATGGGGGCTCCTTCTCTGAGTTAACAGTCCCTCGGTTTTCCATCCCAACTCCTTTTCACATTTCATGTTCACACATGTCTTACCGACATAATTTATACCATCTCACTCATGTTTCTACCAAACATGTAGTGCAGATGAGACATTTCCAAAATGTCCAATGGCGTTTCACCCGAAACCCATTTCCAAGGGAAAACCTTCCCATGAAGTTTGGCTCTTGCAGGCCATCACACATGATCTTCCTACAACATGCACCCCTGGCACATTCATCAAATAGCCAAACAGTCAATCATTATCTGATAATACGATCCAAATTGATTGTTCCATAACCAAGCAATGACATTGGTAATCAAATTCAATAGGAAATTGCAATTCTGTCTACTACAGAAATTAGTTTGCTTCTAACATAATACGAATACCCACTTACAATGCGTCCTCTTGACACAATCTTATGCAAACCAATAGTGATTAGTAGTCGTCAGCAATTTCTTAAATACGAAGTTCACAATTCAAATTTAACAACCCATTATGCGTACCAACTAGCTTTACAACCATAAGACTCTTCTCATAAGGTTTGGCTCTTTTACATGGTAGATTCTGGCATTGGTCAGGGTCTTACCTCTCACTGCCATGCTTGAAATAATCTACCTGAAACCTGAGCTTCAATCATCCAACACAATCTTATGCAAGCCAATAGTGACTAATAGTTGTCAACAATTTCTTAAATCCAAAATTCACAATTCAAATTTAACAACCTATTATGCATACCAACTATTTTTACAACCATGAGACTCTTCTCATAAGGTTTGGCTCTTTCACATGGTAGATTCTGGCATTGGTCAGGGTCTTACCTCTCACTACCATGCTATAAATAATCTACCTGAAACCTGAGCTTCAATCAACCAAACACTTGGTAAGTCTGGATGCATATAAACTTCTCATTGCTACAACCATCACTGAAGCATTTTCAGAATTTATAAAATTCAAATACTTCCAGCTGTTAATCACATCAATATTACCAAAACTCATTTACTTCATGCAATCATTATCATACTAACATTTGCAAGGTATAGTCACATCATTCATGCAATTAAATGAAATGTTTAGATACTCCTTACTTCACAAGCATATCGTTTGTACCACCTTACTCTTCCATAGAGCATTTCTGGCAGCCAATTGATCATGACTATCCTCTTTAGGCACTTACTATCCTGCATTCACAATAGCCTTTGAAATGGTTCCTGAATTGTCATCAATTCATCATTTCAGCTATTAGTTATTCATAATATCACATGCACTTATCTCAATGCATTCATGCAATACATCACAACATTTGCACCTATACTTATGCAATCAGTCACTCACACCCTTCATATGCATCCATCCAATGCATAACTACAAGATTCATAAAATCTCTTTAATGCATATCCACTCAATGCTACCTTGCATTGATTCAGGAATACTATTCATTCAACACACCATGCATGGCCTAACCATGACTACTTCATATAGGATGCATTACTATAACCAAGATCATCAGTACTTACTTTTCTTGGGCTACTAAGCTCAATCAATATATACAGGCATGACACCTTTCTATATTCAAATTTCCACATGGTATGAGGTCTCTTACCTTTGCCATTCCATGGAATTTGTCATAAGCAAACTCTTACCTGCATGGGTCGTACTTACACCCTTGACATGATCAATTTGGTTGGTCCTTTGCAAGAGATTGCAAAATTTGCTCACCAACTTTTTATCCTGGACTTGTTACTTTATCCCTTTCTCCATAGGGTTGCTGGTCACATTCATCAGCATCAGCAACATATTCATCTAGGTCCATGTTGTTGTTGGTTTTTCCACTAATGCCAACACCAATGCAATAGTTATCATTAGTGGCTCATTATAAATATATAATTTTCAATATTCTTACCAACAAGTAATATCCTATGCATGCAATACATATCCTCATACATTTCAATTATAAAACTTAGTAATGTAGTTATAATCATCAAGATAGGGTTTACGGAAACTTCCCTTTCAAATCCCTCATCCTTGCATGGAATTCCTCTTCCACACAACAGCTAGTTAGCCTTCATAGTCCTTGCTACCTCTGGGCATGCAACTTTCCAGATTTGTCCATTTGATAGCAACGGTCGTCATTAGCACTTTGCTGCTCCATACTCAAATTCTGGTGACTTTACCTTGTTCCCTACTGGATAAGATTTCCAACGCCTATCCACATGCTTCATTCCGACCTCGGGTGTGAAAACCACACCACTTCTAAAAATGGAGATTTTCACCAAATCTCGGCATTTTACACACAACTGCATTTTGGACTGCCAACTTCAGCCACCTGAAAATCCACTGAAAGATAGCTGAAAATCCTGCTGGAAAACAATCGAAATCTGCCGGAAAATCCCACTTGAAAATCTCAAAATTTCCTCTGCAGAATTGGCTCTCATTTCGACTATCAGTCCGACGTTTTGGCAGACGAAACAGCTAGCTTCTCCGCTGTTCATCGGCTGTCGGATCCACTAAGCACTACGCATTGGCGATTTGTTCATCTACTTTTCTCCGACGTGTCGGATACTTAGTCATCTAGGCAGCCGCAACGGCGGACGTTCAATCCACTCACTTCATCCGACGTAGCTCATCGGCTGTCCAACCACCTAAATTTTTCCGACGTTTCGGGCCGATCCTCCTTTGGCTTCCGGCGTATCAGTGGACTGATCCTCTAAAGTTTTCTGATGTTTTCTATACTTAGAAAAAATTTCTTCTTTTTCAGATCTTCTTCGGAAATTTTTCTTCTTTCTTCTACCGTCGCATCGACTGGTCAATCGTCTAACCTTTACCGACGTTTCGGCGATCTTCAGCAGATCTCTGTCGAAACTGCGGTTCCGTCTTCAACTAATTTATCCGAAAATTTCTCTTTTCTTCTGCCGCTGCATCGGCAAACTCATCTTCTATTCTTCTCCGATGCTTGCCGCTGCATCGGTTCCTCGATCAGCTAACTTTTTCCGACGGCTCCCATACTTATACAAATTTTCAACTTTTTCAAAATTTTCGTCTTTCTACTTTCTTCTGCTGACGGCATCGAAAGTCCTTCGGCTAACTGAGTCGATGTATTGGATGCTCAAACAGCTAACTTTTTAAACTTTTCTTCATGGCATCGGCGGTCGGAGGCCTTACCCGTCGAACGCGTAGTTGTTTGGTCATCCGCAACGGCGGACGCTCGAACAACTATCTGCTTCCGATGGATGTCGAACACTTGGAATTTTTTTTGAAATTTTCCCTCCAACTGTTCTTCGTCAGGCATGCTTCTGCTAGCTCTTCCGCTACATCGGAAGTCTTTCCCACTAAGTGTTCTGACTGTTCAACACTTAGACAATTTTTTTTTGAATTTTCCATTCATTCATTTCTGATCTCTGCTGGGCATAGAAGGTAATTCTACCTCTGTCACTGCACCTTGGTGGTCCATTCAGGCCCATGCTGCAACATGAGCTCTGATACCACGCTGTCACATCCCTGACCCTCACACCGGGGAAGAGGATGCGACCCGCACCAATACAAACTAGCAAACAACCCCATGAACACAAATAGACATGAAAACAGTCCCATAACCAGGAACAAGAATAAATGTTGAAATTAAAAGCTTAAACATAATGCATAACAGGATGCATAATCCATCATGTAAAGATGCATAATTCCTCAACATTCAGTGGAAGCAAACATATACAGTCCAGCATTTAACATGTTCATCATAATTCATGAAACAATAGACATTGCAGAGATGAAATAGCAGCAGTACTTATCTTTGATGAAGAACTCTCCCTACAACCAGCTACGTCGCTGCAACGTTCCACCCAACCATAGGCCAGCGTGCTCATCAATCTCTCAGCAACACTGCCACCCTCGAGCTGGGCATGATTCCTCAAGGAATAAGGGACAATGCAGGCTTACACATAGCCAAGGTTCACAAAGCAGCAACCAACACAGTTGGGATTCACCAGGTCATCAAGGAGCTAGGAAAGGCTAATGCTAAGCTGGTGGCCACAACACCAGCCTTCTCAAGCATACCCAGTCTCCACATTCCACTCACAATAGTCCGAAGACCAACCACTGCATACCGCAGCAACACAATCCCTTCACAGCCCTGTGAAGAAGGCAAGACGACTGGTTGACGATCCCAACCAAACGATGAACACGGCTCAAGCCGCAAGACAACTCAGAGTTGTTCTTAGCCCTAAAGTGGCCAAAACAACTCAGCAACAACCCAAACCAGGGTACATCAACAGCCACAACACACACTGCAAATTATGGAAACTTTACACAGTCCCAAACAGGGAAGAAACCAAACTCCCAGCACAGACAGAGGAAAAATCAGTCAACGGATGTGGCAATCAACAGCCAACCCAACATCCACGAGCCCACAGCATATTCTCACTAACGGCGAGGGTGGATTAAACACAGGCCCTCAACGTGAACAGGGGGGAACAATACACAGAGAAAACCACCATAAAAAGGGGAAAACACAAACGAAGACCGCAATAGACAACATACACAGCCACAATTGGCAAGGAGACATATACATACCACCGAAACCGGTATGGAACACACAGCACATAGCCCTGAGCGTGAATGGCTCCTACACTCAAAAATCCTGAGTGATAGCCACAAATTCACCCGCTCCCTACGTGAGGAAATCCAACACAGAAATTCCTGTGCGTGAGAAGAAAGGACGCAGTCATCCCTACGTGAAGATGAACAACCACGACTCTGCGTGAGGATCCCAATTCCCCAGACCACATTCGTGAAGGTGAAGACCAGGTGTGAGGAAGAATAGACAGCGGCGTCTGTGTGAGGAATGAACCCGACCAAAACAATGGAGGAATGGAGAAAGAATGGAAGGTCGCCCCTCTGCCCCCAGCGACGTGAAGAGGAATAATTCGCTGGTGGAGTGGGCACATGGGCAAGGATGGACAGTCCTGCCACACCCACCACCACTCAGCAATAACTCCTCAACTACTCCACAAAACATTGAAGAGATTGGGTGAGACAAGGTAAGATGACACAAGGTCCCCCCCCCCCAAAGACCCAGGTTTGACATCCCCCACCCCTTATCCTTTGGAATCATGCCCTTTTCATTTCAACGTTGCACTGCCGTAGCTGGTTGCGGGTTTATTTTATTTGATGTGCGTGTTTACATGATGCCGAATTATAATGTGCCGGATAGCACGATATACCATCGGCAACTATCCCCATTTCCGAAACATACACAACCAAATCGATGGTGGTGCTTTTGCCTTTAGCTCCTCACCATGATTAATTACAATATATACATCATGCAAATGGGGTCAAAACTAGGGTGTTACAGGTGTGCGACCACTCTACCATGTTTTGGTTTTGAAAAATGACTAGAGACACAACATCATCCATGTTCATAACATAACCTCTTTCCATATATCAAACAAGTCCCCCTTGCTTGATTGGCCATTATGGAGTTTCTGTTAAGCTCTTTTCTGACTCTTAAAAGAATGAAAAGATCGTCGAGCATGCTTTAATCCTTTCATGCTTGTTGAAGTATTTGAAAGGGCGTCTATGTAACCTCGTTCACCTCATTTTTTGGATTATGTAGACTATCATAAGAAAAATACCATCATGGCGCACTCAAGCCATGAAACATTTCCCTTTGCATCCTTTTATGCTTTCTTGGGCATTGGGACTGAACTTTACGAAAAAGCTCATCATGGGTTGTCTTCAAGCTCTTTTCCAGCCTTCTCATCAAGAAAATATTCCCAAGCAAACTTGGTTTCATTCATGCTCGTAAAATTATTTGAATGACCGTCCCATCAGTGTAAGTTTAACCTTTTTCAACCTGATTGGACTACAAACGGTAAAGAAGTCTTCCTTCCCCAAAGGTCAGGAGAGCTCTCCAGCGCATACTTTTATCCTTTTTTAGACTCAGGAGACTACATATGAAAAAGAGACCACATTGGAGTCTTCTTCATGTTTTCAAACTCTCTAAAATTGAAAACATCATCGAGCATTTACTTCCGCGGGCTCGCTAAAAATCCACGGGATAGTGTCATAACGGTGTCTTTCGACACCACCCTATATTACAGTTTGGCAGCTTCCCCAATCGGGTCACCTTTGTTCAGAGTATTCGGCAATGAGTCTTCCTTGGATCCCCTGAGTATTCATATTCTGATTACCGTCCTCAGTATTTCCCATTTGCAGTTACATTCTCGGTATTAAAGCTATGTTCCCTATCCAATGAGTTAGTTTCATTTGTTGCGAGGTCATCCCTACCGTCATACTCTGAATAAAGGAAGTTTGAGTCCCCCATGCTCCCCTGCCCCTGTTTCCCCATTCAGTGTGTCAGTCCCTAGATTTTTCCACATATTTGGTTATCCCCCTCATGCTTCTCGTCAAGGAAACCTTATTTCCTTGATTAGTTGTAGGTCTCCCTCTGTCGACATCAACACATATATTCCAGAGGGTAGACCCAGAGGTCCTTGTATCCTGGTTTCATTCGCCCTATTGATGATTTCCTTAGACCACTTGAGAGGAGTTATCAGTGCCTCTCAAGATGGTTGTGTCTCATGTGCTCGACTTCATCAACATCATCGCACAGTTGAGATTCAGATAGGGTATTGGCCTGTTCATTATTTGATTGAATACCCCGGGTGTCACTTGACTCTAGAACATTGGTAAGTCTACTATGGGACCCAGACAGGTTCATGTCCCTTGTGATTTCCGAGTTGCGTTGGAAACAGTGTTTAGGAGCCCCAAAGCAATGCTTCTATGTAGCTCCAGTATTGATACGGTTGTACCACAGATATTCTGACTCCCCATCATGGAATCCCTCCAGTTATGTACACTTCCAGATTTAGCAAAGCATCGGTTATGAATATATCACATTCCAAGAGAATGTCATGTTCATATGTATCAGTTCTCCAAATCAGCAAGATATTCAGCCTCTCATTGAGGCCACCATTATGTAACAGCAGTTGTATATGTATTGATCGGTTCCCATATTTTTTATCCTTGATCCCATTATTTATTCTTTTGACATTGTTATGAGCATGGGTATGCCTTCCTTGTCCTAAAAGATGCCACATTTTGTTTCCTAACTGCACTACTAAGAGATAATTGAGAAGGTCCCCTAGAGATACTGATAAAATTAGAAGTATAACTATGACTAAAGATACTAATAAAATTAAAAGTATAACTATCACTAAATATATTGAATACATTTAAAGTATAAATATGACTAAATTTAAAGAGAAGATGTGGAGAGAGAAATTGAGAATAAGATAATTAAAACTATCAAATTTTACTATTGGTATTTTAATGAAAAAAATAAATATTGTAAAGATAATAACACACTTTCATGGTATTGGAGAAGACCAAATCAACATTCTATAAAAAACATATAAAATTTGTGAGATTAATAAAACAAATCATGACTCTTTCTTGGAATGTCTAACCTACATAAAATAAGGTATGAGTTTCAACACATTTGAAAGACAAATAATCCCTAAACTTGTGAAGAAATAAATACTAAACAAATATCATAAATTTTATATAAAGTTACTTATCACAAATCCAACATAATTAAAACATTTAAATTTTATTTTATTTATTTAGTTTTAGAGTCCAAGCGACCAAACCTGGTCACAATATAAGGAATTCATGGCAATTAAAAATAATTTGATATATAATCGTAAAAGATCATATATAATAATTAAAATCATTAAAATTATATGATTATATTTATATAAACAAAAAAATTTAACTATTTATTCATAATGTTTTACAAATTACATATTTTTAAAAATATATATTGTTAGAAATATGTTTGTAAAACCATTTGTGATGAGAAATGGGTGATATCAATTTATAAAAGATATACATAAAAAAATAAAAATAAAAATAAAAAATTCTCCAACTTGTTTTTCAAAATGAAAAAAAAAAAACATACAATATATAAGCAGTTTTTATTGATTTTTGAACTTTTTCTATGAGAATCTTTACAAAATCTGAAATGATGTAAAGTTGGTGTTTATTACACAAAATTGATATCCATTATGGCATACCATAATAGTTAATATTATCTACAAATTTTTCAAAATATCTCTAGTCGTATTAGACCTAAGGCATGTCATGGTTATAGCCTACATGAGATATCAATATTGTTTTCATTTAACATATCTATAACACAAAGGAACACAAGCCTTAATATTGTCCATTTGAAATATATTATGGATTTGAACATAAAACCTATCAACGTTAGTTTCTTCCACTCATTATTGTATGCACTTTTATATATCAACTCAAAAATAATTTAACAGAGTATTGTGTTGCATTAAACAAATTAAGAATGTCCGATGCCAATTAAGAGGTTGTAATGTAGAAGTCTCATTAAATACAAACATTGTGTGTCACGCAACTTCTCGATTGAAAATGAGGTTTGGTTTCACATTCCAAAAATGTAAGCTTAAATTCCAACATCCCAAACTACATACACAATTTATGAGACAATCCATATACCATCAATAAACAATGTAGTGAAATCACTCACACTAAAATTTTGAGTGATATCAATATACCAACGCAATTTAATCGATATGATGGTTATACATACTCATAGTAATGCCTTCCTGCTCATTGATATCATTAAGGCGATATTTTCCACACTCGAGATAAGTATTTCACACTTGAAAAGGTGCACTAGAAGTGCATCACTTATTGATTAATACAATCCCTACCGATGTGAAGGACACCATCACTACCCAATCTGTGATTCTTGGATCACATGGTTATCATTTGTGTCAAAGTTCAAGAGCATCTTATCATGAAAAATCACCTTTGAGACCACAAAATCAAGACCACCTATATGAAATAATACTTTTACATTATATAATATAATTAAACACCAATGACCAAAGTTAGCACCTTGAACCACCTTAATTATCCTTCAGTTGTAGCTCAGAATCTAGGGTGTTGGTGCATCCTTCATTCGTAGCTAAAAAACTTGGGAGTTGTCGCATCCAGCAAGACGGTGCTTACAAAATACTTGTAAATATAATTTTGCAGTAAGAGAAAGTGTTTGTGATTTTTCTAGTCGGTTTCCACAATAAAATTGTGTGTGTTGTTTCTATTGTTGTTCTGTTTTTAAATAAAGTGATAAAAATTAAGCAAATACCTAATATTAATTCACCCCCCTCCCCCTCTCAGTATTACTTGATTTTCCAACACTTTTATGGTAATTGGTTGATAGCAGTGGCTCATAACCAATCTTATAACATTGGTAGTGAATTTTACCACATTATGGTTTGGTTAAAGCATAAGCCAGCTATGAAACCAACTTTACTTCATAATTGGTTAGTTGATCAGTAACTAAGATTCATAATTAATTATTTTTAAAATAAAATATTTACATATTATTTTAAAATTTGGTAGAAAAACAGGACTTAAAAGAATATAAGTCACTTCCTGTGATGGTGTCCTATGTCATCTAGTTTGTTATGATTGTTGATATTTTTCTAGATAGATTAATTCTCTTTTTAGTGTGTTTTTACATATAAGATTTAAATTTGAGAGTTTTAATCTAATGATCAAAGTAAATATTCTAACGAAGTTCATTCATAACGTTATTGATAAGTTAGGAGCATGTGGATATTTGACAGTGTCACTAAAATACATTCCTGAAACTCATCTTCCTAAATGAAACTCACATAAGTTTTAAGGTAAATATGGGAAGGGAATTCTTAACTTTGAATTTGCTTCTAAATTTTATAGAAAATGAAAGTGTACACAAAAATAAAGCTTTTAGAGATTCATCGATGATTATTTATTGAATGAATAGGAGTGACGAATAGTTTGGTTCTATTATGAAGAAGTGAGAAGAATGACATTAATTTTTAAATATAAAAATTGATAAATATTAAATACCATAAAATAAGACTCGGATGTAGGAATTGGAACATCACAAAGCCACATGACTAGGGATTCCCTTGTTAGTGTGGATGGGGTGATAGGTTGCATGGGGAGCGATAAGTAGTTATTTTGGTTATGACAACAACCAAGAGATTTAAGTAGGGGAGCCTGGAGGCATCCCCTCTTATTTTGGCTCGAGTGTAACACTGATTTCTACTGCTCGAGTAGTCATGGGGTGTTTGATCCTCGTCGATGCATAGTACATGGGATTACAAAGGGTCAAAGAATATAATCAATTAGCTTAGTGGCTTGAATTACTTGTAGGGTGGTTGCATTATCTTAGTAGGGTGTGAAAAACTAGTAACTGTTTCAAAGAGCAGTGGTCTTCACTTGGAGAATTGTATCATTCGGGTCTTCTAGTTATGGTTCCCAAGCAACATGAAAGGTGTCAAAGAGGAGGAAACAGTCATAGGGATCAATACGAAAATCCCAAATCCCATTTCATGTCTGCCAGGAAATTGAGGATGTAAAACGTTAGTTGGTAGCCCCAAACAAGACCTTGGACCAATATATAACTATCACATAATCTATGACACTACCGCCAAGCCCATGAATACAAATCATCAAGTTGAATTTCAACCACTTCATAAGAACGTCACAAATTATTAGAAATTGAGAATCGCAAAGCTTGATCAACTCAATACCAAACAAATTCTTAGATTTTCTTTTGTATGTGTTAGCTAAAACAAGGTCTTCGTCTAGCCATAACTGGAGATGATAGATTAGTTAGTTGTTTTTCTAGCATTAAACTCCCCTAGAAATATAATATTGCCTTCATTTTTTAGAGTGTTAATATTATGTTGTAAGCCTTTGAAAGGACAATTTTGATTTAGATTGTGCTTCCTATAAAAGGTAGAATTAATAGGTACAAACTAACATATTGATATATAAATCTTCTTAGCATTGATATCTAGAGTCTCTATCCACATGTATTTATTAAAAGTAAGTTTCTTGTGGCCTAATATAAGGGAAAATGTCTTTCTTTGTGTGACAAATAATACCTCCAATCCCTATATGGTAGGATCTCTTATTCCATGCCAACCATTGGACAGATCCTTCTATGTTAAGGACTTTAAATTCTCCATGCTCCCAAGTTTCAACAAGAAATATATTATCCATTTTCCTCGAGATTCAACTTAACATATAGGCTTCACAAGAAATCAATCAATTGCCTAATTTTCTTATTGATGTGTAATTGATTTTTCTTATTCGAGATTTTTTTTTCAACTAAAAAAAATATATACTTTTAATTAATAAAGTATATGTACATATATTCAAATATAGACAAGAGAGGCATGTTCAGACCAGATAATTAAACAAAAATATACCACATGTAACACAATATGTTGAACAAAAAACCCCATAAAACTCTAAGGGGGAAGACATAAACCATGAACCCAACATGAAAGACCAAAGAAAGGGATCCCAAAAAACAAAAAGCATAACCAAAAATAGAACAAGCCTAAACAAAGTTGTAAATGCACAATCTGTCTAAAGTGAGAAGAGAGCCAAACTTCCGAAATTCAAAGCATATGAACCCCTTCAGGGCCCCGAAAGCCCTGCAGGAAAGGATGTCTACTTCTTCATTAAATTCTCAATAAATGTGAATAAAGGAAATATGGGGTGATCGCACTAGCAAAGAACGAGTGTCATCCATCCAAGCTTGGAGATGGAAATTTTGGATGTTACATTTCAAATTTTCCTGGTCTGTAATAAGGCGAGAGTCGCCAGCTATCTGAACAAGAGAAATATTCGTTTTCACAGCAAAGTAAACGGTCATACACAGGCCCAAAATCCCCCCTTTTGTATTCATGCTCAGGCCACAATTCAATCACAATTTGAAATAACCAAACCTGACCATAAAAATGATAGCATCCGCACCACAAAACATGTCATTTAATTGAGAAGCCCCATCAAAATTGGCCCTAAAACTATCAATGTAAACTGGAGGGGATCTGGGAGACTTAACTAAATGATGCGTGGGATCAATAGTGTAACAACCCCTAATTTCATAAAATAAAAATAAAAATAGTTACTGCATGTCACATATTAGAAATTAATAGACAATAATTAGAGCGATTGTATTACTCATACTTCTTTCGTAAAGCATTATTGTCATCATGTATTTAAGTTATTGTTTGCTTGCTTATTTTGTGATATGTCGATAAGACATTCTTTGTGATGTAAGACAACTGTCTAATTTTAACTTCTTGTCCTAAAACAGTTGGTCGTTGTCGTTCGTTTGTTTCTAAATTTGAGCTACGCAAGGAATAACTCATGGTCTTACTTAGTCATTACGACTAAGGAATGGATTACTGTTATACTCATGTGCAGGTGGGTGAGGTTACTCTGACATTGCAGCAAAGAGACAAAATTAGCCATAAGGTCATAAAAGTCAAGAGGTGAGCTCTTGGTTTAGACAAGGGTCTTAATAGTTTGATGTTCCTCAGCCTTTTTACATATCAACCATGTTTCTTTTATCCTTTAAAATAATGAACCTTCGAAGTTTCAAACTAGAAAAACTAACATTCTCACTCATTTCCTTTACAAGTGTAAACATCTATATACCCAAGGTTTGATACACCCACGAGTATTATTATCTAACAACAATAAAGTTTTTTATTTAACTATGCATAAAAGGTGTAATACTTTATGTAAAAGCAATGGTATAGACTTTAAATGAGTCCCTCATTCTTTGTGTTGGCACACTAGTTGACTTTAATGTGATGGGGATTGGCATTGTACGAGTCATTAACTTAACACCTTTCAGACCATATGAGATCATCCCAGAATCCAACTGTTGAAATCATACATGTTGTAAAACCCTAGAGGTTTTAAGGTGTCTTGAATGTTACGTCGGTCATTTCGTTAGGGATCTGGGATGTGTTAACTTCTTTGTCATCTTCTTCGAAGGTCCTCAGTTGCTTGGCTTTGTTTCTTCATTGTCTGTAACCACCATACTCGAAATTTATCTGTACCACCTTAAGCTTGGACCAGTCATTATATGAGTTTACAAACTCTGCTTTGGTGATTATTGTGTGTCATTGCAGAACCCAAAAAGGTAACTGTGACTTCAAAATGGTGTTCTTTTTAATATGCGAGATCTTTTCCTTAAGAAAGTGACCAAGGTTTAACTTCCTGGATAATGTGTTGTGTGCAGTATGACTCTACAATAGAGCGTGGATGGAAAATCAGTAGTGGATTGTTCTCCCTTTGACCGGTAAGACCCATGACAAAAATATTGCATGGCTCTTGGAGAGACATCCGGTTCTTGTAGTCTATTTTTAAGGTGTTGGTTTTTTTTCTTACTCTGTATTGCTTGTCAATAAGGAGAGATATATTCGCTATGGTATTCTACACAGTTGATAGTGTTGTTTTTAAAAAAAACATTGTTGTTTATTGTAAGACCCGTAAGGGTTTCTCTGTTTATTCCACTTCTCTAGCAGAGAGTAAATTCCAGAACTGTAAACAAAGCGGATTCTCGTGTCTAGGCCACTTCTTTGAAGGATGGGGGATTTAAAATCTATTTCTATTTTGATTCTGGAAAACGTTTATACGGTGCGGACCTTTAGTTAGTTTAGTTAGTTTAATTTTGTAAAAGGATGTTAAAGATGTATGCACACATGGGGGATTTACATTTTTTTCCTTTCTTAGTTTTTGAACAGTATTATGAAGACTTTAATAAATTCTCAGTAGTAAAGTTTGGATATCAACCATTGTCGTAGTTTCGTTAATGAAATGATAGTGTAAGTGATAAGACTTGGGACAAGCCTATGAGAAAACTCTATGTACAAAATTTTCTTGGCTTACTACGTTGCGTTGTGGATTTAATATACAATTCAAACATTTAGCCCTCCACTTGTATAACAGTTATATTATATTTTAGCTACACAGTCATGAAGAACTTGTAAAGGGTTTACTGTTTAAGGTTTGTTTTAATTGATGTTTGAAAGTCTCGTGAGAGCTTGAATCCTGTAGCTCCACTCTGTAACTATAAAGGAGAAAAATAGTCTGTAGTTCTTATTTTGTTTAAAGATTCCATAGTTTGTGAATATCAGACGGTAAAATGTCGTGAGATAAATTTACAGTAATGTTAATTTATGCAAGTATCCAGCATAATTATAAAGGTTTATTATACATGGTTTAAAATCATTTGGTTCTTTTATCCTACAGTCGTGTTATTATTTCTCCATTCATATTTGTCTTTTAAAGAGGTTCATGGAGCCACCTATCAAATAGCTAATCCTTTTACTTTTGTTTTCTTACTTTTAATAAGTCATGAGACTGTATGTAACTTCTATTATTGATGGAGAGAATTTATAATCTGCTAAGTAACCATACCAATTCAAAATCCAAAAATCCCTAAGGCTGTAATCTCCTTCTGCAAGAGAACATTACAGATACAACACCGGTTTAATCAAAACCCTGAAATCAGTGCTAAGATTTGTCAATGATCTCGACTCGGTGTTAATTAATAATTTAGCTGTTAAGAATATGAGCTTAAGATATTCGTAAGTAATCTAGTTTAGTATTTATTATGGTTCATTAAGAACTTTGGTTATATTAGCTTAATACTGGAGTTTGATTAAAGATGTACGAAATGATCCTAGAGAGATGTGAATAGAGTACTAAGGAGGAGCTTTTATCCATAAATTTATGGTTTATATAGTTGGAAGCTATCGTATTTTTGAAATGTAAACCTTAATATACAAAAGAAGAGACTCTATACTTATTTCTCATTCCTATATTTGTACTGTAATTGTAAGTTTGGTTTTATTATATGTTGAATTAAGAACTGCAGCATGAATAAAATTAATTACCAAGTCTTCTAACTAACGGTAGATTGTAACATAATATATATATATATATATCATTTTTATGCTCTATAATAACGAAACTACACTTTTATTCAATTATTCTGATACTACTATTCAACATAATTTAATATCTTCCTACTTAAACATAATTCATATCTTCATGTACTAGAGTGCATCACTTCGGTGAGAGGAAAAATATAGAGTATAATTTCATTTCATTTCTATATCAATTAGTCTCTAAACAAATACTAAATTCTATAATCATTGAACGATTATCTATTAACTATAACTTCATTCTAAACAATTTACAGCTTTCTTAAACAAAAGTAAGGGATGTCATAATACATATTAAAGTTGGAACCTAGATGTGTTGCAGAGAAAAATGGACTAACACCCAAGGGAGACTGTTCCACCCAACCTTTTCCTGAAGGAATCAAATCACTTGCTTAGGACCCCCGAGCTTGCCCACTGCACCACTAGGACAGAGATCTCTGCCACACAACATACTTCTGCAACTTAGCACTCAGTAGCAGACTTAACTTAGCAAAACACTTTAGATATCCCCTCATCAAATTCTTTGTGTGCCTGACTTTTCAGTTTGTAGCACTCACAAAGTTCATTCTCTCAGAAAATAAGAATGAGTGGTGAACCTCCTGCTCAATTTGATGGTTTATATAATATTTCATAGGTCTTTGGGTCAGTTTTGGAATTTTATGAGCCACCCAGCTCAGTTCCCCCTCTCAAGGAAAATGACCACATTTTTAGGAATTATGCTCCTGCAATAGCTAGAAAGTGAATGTGAGTGTTGCCACTTGTCAATCAGCCTTCTATAGTTGTTCATTTCTCCTAGTGGGCAGTGAACACTCATTTAACAGTCTCCCCTTAATAGGTGTCTCCTTTTATTAATTATTAAAATAAATAATTCTTCAATTACAGTCATCCTTAACCCATTTGGTCATAAACTTTACAATAAAAATTAACATTATGTTTTTGCTGAAATAAATAATAAATATTTATTTTTCAGTTTTGGATATGTTACAAATAGACTCATAATTATAATCTGAAAAGAAAGAGATGATTATGCTAACCACCCAGTCTAGGGGAGAATTTTTTTTTTCAAAAATGATTGAGTTCCTCAACTTCCATATCTCCCATAGAAAGAAGCATACCAGCCCCCCCATAGTCAGAAGCAAAACTAAACCAACTCTTCAAACAACTATAAAGGTAGCATTTGGACAAAGAAACTGAATATGATGAAAAGCACAGACCTGGTACCATATTTGCCGAGAGGCTGGACAAAAAATGAATAAGTGCTTAATTGATTCAGAATTTGTGCAACATAAGGAGCATAAATTTGGGTATCCATGTTTCTGGAGATTGTCCCACAATGAAATATTTCCTTCTAGCACCAACCATATAAATACTTTAACTTTGGGAGGAGCGGACCATTTCCAACATGTAGTATGCCACCATTATGGAGCCACTGGTGAATCGGAAAGAATGGCATCGTAAGCCAGTTTTGCAGACAACGAACCCGATTTAGTGTTACAAGACCAGCTGATGGAATCTTATGCGTCCCTTAACTAATATTTCCTCTGTACATGCCCAAAGTGTAGTTGGACCATTCCCTTACCAAGGAGCCATTGAGGCCTAATTGGGAAGCATCAATCCATTTCACCAGTGACATAAGACCTTGAAGCCTAATGCAAATATGATGGAGCTTTGCATACCCTTTCATCCACAGGAAAAATAACAATTTTGGAGACATCTTATAATCTAAAGGACTGCCAATTATGCAGTCTTCCCCCACTTCTATTAACCTCCCATTTCCTAGGACCCATTATAACTAATCAGCCACAACTGGGAATGAGGAGATCAGTCTTGCCCAGATATTTGAAACACCTTTTATATTCTTCCTTGGCGATCGAATCCACCACACAATCGACACATTTTTAATATATTTATCTCTAATAACACAACTCTAGAGATTATCCATAAAAAGTGCTCGCCATAAACACTTGGCCAACAAAGCTTTGGCAAAATAGAAAATATTTTTTAGTGACCAGCCACCCATCCTCTTTGGTCTAGCAAGGTTCTCCCATTGAACCAGATGAAATTTGTGTTTAATGTCATCAGCAGCCCAAATAAAATTGAATGTTTTCCTCTGTAGAGTATGTAGAATAGATTTTGAGATCTTACTCGGTGAAAACCAAATAAACAAATAAATTATCTACAACTAATTTCTCCAAAGTAAGTCGACCACCAATAAAAAGACATCTCCAGCACTAATGGAAAATCCTTTTTTCAAATCTTACCAAAAACCAATTCAAATCTTTAATCTGATATCCATTTGGTTTTAAGAAAAAACCAAAACACTTTATTCCTTACCCGGAGCCAATTCCAATCTTAAATATAATATCCATTTGGTTGTAAAAAATAAAATAAAATACTTTATTTCTTCCTAAATCTCCTTTTCTTTTGTAAGAAAGAACAACTTCCATTTGGTCTTAAGAAAAAAACCAAAATACTTTATTCCTTCCGAAATCTTATTTTCTTTTGTAAGAAGAACAACTTTTGTTTCTTCTTAATGATCATGTTTTAAAGGAAAATGGACGATTTTCCTCAATTATCAACTTTCCTATTGTATTGAAAAAAAATACAACAGAGCGTGAGAGATGAATGATAACCAAGATTAAGACAACTTATGAAACAACTTTGTGTACAATTAAGTTAATCGAAACTAACTTGAATTAATTTATATCAATGTCATTTATAAAGATATTTAGGATTTAAAATTCTAAATCATTGTCTCAATTTTTAAATTAAACTATATGGAAAGCATTATGCGATCAATCTAGTAGTTTGTTTTATTAATAAAATGCTACTTTTAATTTACTCTTTTTATAAATATAAATAACTCAAAACGTCAACCTTACATTTTTATAAATCCATATTTTTCGAAATGTCAACCTTAATTTGTTTTCTTTGGGAAAATAGTTCCCATGCTTCGGGAATGATGTAAGCTGTCTTTATCATAACCAAGTCTGCGCAAAACGTTTCACAGCTTCCTTTTTATTTAATTAAATATTGAATTTATAATTTAATATTATAATATTTATATTTGAATGATGGTATAATATTTATATTTGAATGTTTTATGTCTATTTATAATGGTAGGTTGTGATTGAATGATAAATTGAAATGATTTTTTATGGTAATGGTTCTTTTATAAATTATATATAATCAAAGTTAGATGGATGAGTGAGACTTTTCTATAAATATTGATAGTTGGAAATGCATGAGTGAGAACTTTTTTATAAATATTGATAAATATTGATGGTTCGAAGTATAATGTGGACTTTCGGTTTTTATCAACATTTTTTTAAATATAAGAAATTATCTACTACCACATATTATTATATTTTAGATTTAGTAAAAAAATATTAGTTTTAAATTTTAAAAAATATTAGGTTTAGTTTATTAAATTATCATGTGTACATGTGATAAAAAAATATATTTTAAATTAATTTATTGACAAAACACTTTATAAGTAGTTGAAATTTTGAATATTAGGATTTTAAAACTTTTTTTTGTAAGTCTACAAATTGTATTAAACTACTTAAACAAAATTTATATCAAAATTTACATTACTGATAGGTCTTTGGGGTGATCTAAAATAATGGAGCCACCACCCCAACCAATCAAAACTATGGATCTATCTTAGATTTATATGGCAAAAAAACTCATCAACAAATGGGGACTAAGGGGACTAAACTATAAACGCAAAATCTACATTGGTATTGTTCATAGACTCATAAAACAGGAGCTTGGAAAGCAAATTAAAACATAAAAACTTAAAATAACAAGTGGAACCAGTGGTAAGTAGAACCGAATTTTGGGTCTTCGTCAACAACAAACTAGGGAGGAACTTCCTCCAAGATGGGGCATCCCCCCTAGAAATCTTCGTGTGCATTAGTGTCGGACAGCTTGGCAGGAAGTGGAGAAGATTTGCGAACAAGTACCTCATTTTATTGGGCACACTTGTTGATCAATGTCGTGATTATGGTTGGCACTGGAAAGGGAGTGTTCATCGGTGTAGTCGTCGCAGGAACCGAGCTCCTATCCATTGACAGTCCCCCAGTAGCGTTACCACTTCCCTCTTCAACGTTGCTCACTATACAAATCCCAATGGCCAAGTGTTTCCAAGCGGAGGTTGCGTCCAACCTGTTGAGTTGGGCGTCAAGTTCAATCAACTTGCTCTTGGCAGAGAGCACAAAGCTACGAATATATTTCCAATTACTTAGCATTTCCTCCATTAAGGTACCCATCATGTTTGTGATAAGCTAGTAGTGATTTATTTGGCCACCCCCTCTTCCTTTGGCCAAGTGCTCGGTAACTAGGAGGGATTCCCACTCGTCGATTAGGACTCTCACTGGCATGGAGACACCGGTCTCGTAAGCTTCTTCCATCATCATGCTCATACAATGCTTAGCACAACTGCGTCCACTGCTACCCCGGTGAGGGGTTCTGTGCTGTTGAGAATGGTGAGCTGAGTAAAATGTTGCAGGTGCCCATCTAAAGCCCATGTGAACAGAATAGGAGGAGGTTTAGTACTAGCCCTACTAACCAGAGCCCGTGGTCTTGAGTGTTGTTGTAGGTGCAGGTTGGGATCCAGAAAGATCGGTTACGAAGAAACCCATCTAGGAAGAATAGAAGGATGTTGGGAGAAGTCGTTGCTAACAAAAATCGGGAGCAAGAGAATGAGCCAAAGGGCCTCCTGTTTCTATTCCTTAAGGATGTCGACCACACACACTAGTTCAGAGGCCATAGGAGGAAAGTTAACGCAAGGGTGGCTCTTCTAGCACTAGACATGACTGCAGGGTGGCTCTTCCATCACCAGACGGGACTCCTTCTTCATCGTCAAACCAAACCATTAATTGTCGATCCCCTCTTCCTTCACCATCCAAGATGTTATATTCCTCTGCGCATTGAATAATCCTTAATTGTTGCATGGGCAGGTTGATTAGAGGGCCCGGCATGTAGGATTCCATGTTGTCATCCCTCGGCATGAGGCGCCCTGCATTGTTAGCTGGACAAGTGGGCACCCACATCCGAGTTGGAGAGATCCTTGGAGGACAGATCCTAACATCTGTGGGAGAAAAGGTAATTTCATGCTCCAGTCTCCAGCTGGGTGAGAGCTTCGAGGATTTTGGCATCCATTGAAAGGATAATTTGTGAATCCCCTTCAGCAATCAAAGGGAGAAAGTATTTTTGGTTGGTGATTGTAATGCCTTAAATAAGACCCTTGAGTTAAGCTGCATTATTACTGTCATGGTCAATGTTCCCAAAGAAGACCCACATAACATCTCCAACATAATTTCTAATGAATCTTCCAAACCCAACATTGTCAGGATTCCCTTTAGAGGCACATCAAAGTTAACTGTGTAGACACCTTCTGGAGGGGGGCACCAAGTGCCAGGACTATCAATGCAAACTCTAGGCCTCTTTGTTTCCACCGGGGGAGGGGTGAGGTGGAACTTCCAGTTGGCCAAAAGGAGCTACTGAGGTGGGGAGATGGGGAAATTCGTAGTACTCTACTGTTTGGAAGAAATAGATTCTTGAAGATTGTTGGTGATGATGCACAAGTTGTCTTCAAGAGAGTTGCTTTTTCCTACAAAAATTCTGAGATTTTGTTCCTTCCAAATGTTCCATATTACTAACACTAGTGTGAGTTCCCAAAGACAGTTAAGGAGCAAGCTATGAAAGGGATTGTCATCCCATTGTTGTAAATTTTTAGTGATGTTACCTCTGACTCTTGCATATCATATTATTATCTACAGCCTTGTCCCATAATGAACTAACAAAGATACATGAATCAAGTAGGTGGTCAATGGTTTATGAGTGAATGTTGAAAAACACGCATTGGGAGGGCCCTTGAAGCCATGTTTCAGAAGATTATCCCAAGTGAGGATGTGCTTATGTGAGAGAATCCAAAGAAACGAGGAAACCTTCGGCCAAAGGTTGGGATTCCGAATTTTCATCCAATTAGTAGGGGGTTGCGCCTCATGTCTTCTCATTAACAAAGAGTAAGCCTCCTTCACTGTGAAAATGCCATTGGTTCTATGTCCCCATTTGATGATCCCAGGTCCTTGTTTGAATCTGATTTTCCTGCTCTGGATGTCCTTCCAAATAGTATCCAAGTGCTCTGACTCTAGATGGTGTCGCCAACTGCTAGGCTCCTTCCAAAGGCGAAAAGTTGAGGAGATATCTCCTCTCCATTGATCTGTCACAAGAGTGGTGTTATTTGTTTGTATGAAATCTTGGATCTCTGCCTGGATGTAGATATTTTTAAATCTTGGCATTTTCTTCCAAGATTCGTGCCAAAAGAGTGCATTGTTCCCATCCCTGACCTCCCAGAAGTTGTGCTGGTGTATGAGGGCTCTTTGATTATTGGAAGCTTTCCATATCGAGGATCCTAGAGGGTCCTGATTGAATTTGGTTAGATTGGGAGGAGCCCAGCCATATCCATATTTGCAATTCCAAAGTTGATCCCAGGGGGTGTCATTTTTAGAGATCCATTTCCACCAGATCTTGGTTGAAAGTGCATGATTGTTGATCTCTAGGTCCCAGATCCCAAGGCATCCTTCCCACTTTAGAAGACAAACTTGCTTCCAACTCACAAGGACCCACATGTTCCTGTTCTTATCACAACCCTCGAGGAATTTTCTCTAAAGGTTTCTAATAGATTTTAGCACCCATTTTGGAGCATCTAGGACGGAGAAAAGGTAGATGGGCATAGACTAAAGGATATCCTTGAGAAGAATTAATCTGTTGTCCAAGTTAAGGGACCAAAAGGTCCATGAAGTGATATGGCTTTCCAACTTGACCATAAGTTCTTTCAAAGAGGAATTCTTGATCGATGAATCAAAGAGAGGGGCTCCTAAGTACTTAGAGGGAAGGGAGGCAACGGAGAACTTCAGAATTCTAGAAATATTGTCCTGGTTGGTGATGCTAATGTTGTAGTGTAACATCCCCGACCCTCCGACCGACGAAGAGGATGCTACCACAATACGATCTAACTCGGGAAACTAGCCCCATGAAGTTATACATAAAAACTAGAATGCTTTGAAAGTAAAACATGGATACATCATTACCATTCAACAGAAGCAAAACCATACATCCAAGCATTTGGCATGTTCATGTAATTCATTACACAATAAATACGATTGCAGAGATGAAATGGACAAGAACACTTATCTTCTAATGAAGAACTTTTCCCACAACTAGCTATGTCGCTGCAACGTTCCACCCAACCATAGGCCAGTGTGCTCCTTAATCTCTCAGCGGCACTGCCACCCCCGAGCTGGGCATGATTCCCCAAGGAGTAAGGAACTAAGCAGGCTCACACATAACCAAAGGTACACAAGTCATCCAAGCTAACACAGTGGGTTAAACAGGCTATTCAGGAAACTAGGGAAACGCTGAATGCTAAGCTGGAGGTCTCATCAAAGAGCTAAGGACACCTGCACCAAAGTTAGCCTGACTCCTAAAACATCCACACCCTCCCAGCACAAGGAATCATTCCCTGCTCTGCTTCACAGTCCCTCGGGCCATGACTTCCCTTCCAATGCTACCCTGGAGGTGTAGAGAGGAAAGCCAGCCCTCTAGTCCTGCCTGTGAGGCTCTTGCGCACATACTAGGCTTACCAAGCATGCTCAGCTCCACTCAGAGTCCCCACAATAATTCACAACTATGGGATTTAAGGGAAAACACAACTGAACAACCCAAATCGGGTAATATACAGCTCAGACTGAGCAAACGCGACTTCAGAGTTGTTCTTGGCCCTAATCGTGGCCAAAACAACTCAGCAACAACCCAAACTCGACGGGAAAACTAGCAGCAATATCTCAATTGCGTGAGGATAGCAAGATACAGCCTGCATGAAGACGGATTCACATACACTGACCACAATCAGCAAAGGGGTTCTGACCGACCACACTAGAACGTCCAGGATATACATAAACCCACAAAACCTGGAAGGTTGCTACATAGCAACGGGGAAATACACAACCCGGAATGGAAGGGGAGATCTGACTCTCATCCTGGACAGGGGGACATATACGCAAAACCCCAAGTCGGTATGAATAAACACACACCCAGCAGAAATCATGCCCTTGAGGGCACTCTTCCCATTCACTACGTGAGGAAACAATCCCAACCTGAGCATGAGGAGAAGAGAGAACGACCGTCCGTGTGAGGATGGATACTAGTCTTCCTCTCCTGCGTGAGGGAAAACGAAGGACGTCTCCTCTGAGCTTGCATGTGGTCAGGAGCTGACAGCCCTGCCAGACTGACACTGTCCATGCAAACGTCTTCCCAAGGCAATAACTGCCCCCAACCAACTCCTGCTGAATTAATTCGGTTGGTAGATGGGACAAGGGGGAGAAAGGGGTGAGTAAGACAAAAAGGATGGTGGACATCTAGATGGGTTCACCTCTTGACACATGGCTATTCCCCAATGGCTCCCATGGGTTAGACAACCCCCCCCCTTATCCTTAGGAAATCATTCCCTTTTCATTATCGTTGCATCAACATAGCTGGTTGTAGGTTTTTGATTAATTTTGCATACGCACATGATGTCCAACATTTTAACATGCATGGCTGGCACAAAATACCATCGGCATCACTTCCAATCACCGAAACACAAAACGCTAATTCATGGTGGGGCCTTTGCCTTTAGCTCCACACCATGATTAATTACAATATTACATCATATACCTTTTTATGCAAATGGGGCCAAAACCAGGGTATTACAATCCCCTCCCCCTTGGAATAACACCATCCTCGGTGTTCCAATACTTAGGAATACATATACAATTTACACATCCAAAATTTCAAAATTTTGCAAGTATGTCCTACGCTCAATTATTTACTTTGAACTTTCAAGACGAAGCCCTTTGGCTTCCACAAGCTTCTCCTGCTGGTTCTCAGCTTTCGGCTCATCCCCAGGTCTAGGAACGTTTTGGCTACTACCCTCTTGATGTTCCCTTGTTGGGCAGTTCCGACGGTAATGATGTCCTCCACATTTCCAACATTTCACTGGTTGCTTCATCTTTACCAGCTCAATTTCCTTTGAGTCTTCATTCCTGGAACGTTTCTTAATGGACCGATTAGACGAATGCCCCATCATTGATCCACTTTCCTTTCCCTTACGAATTGCTCCCAAAAGGATTTTTACCTCATTTTGCAAACAAATAGAGTCTTGCAAAATATGGCAGTTCATCTCATTCTGCCTTTTCTGTATCTTGAGCATCTCTTCAAGATTTTCTTGGGCCTTGGCAATTGTTTGAAGGAGACTCCCAGCCAAGTGATCCAATAGCTTTCGGTCTGCTGCCATGATCAATGTGCACAACTGGATTTCACTTTTCTCACCTATGAAATGCATCATTATAATTCTGTTAGGCCAAGCATAATATAAGCATTAAAACTAGTCAATAAATTTCCCGATTGACATGGGTGGTCCAAGTCTTATTCATAAGACTTTCATACTTTTCAAGCTTTCCCAACAGGCACATGAGCTCATTCATGTCCATTCTTGGGCAGGGAATTAACTACCCCAGCATTCATAATTTATTTTAAGCAAATAAACACGTTCTATTTTCAGCCATACATGCATTCAACAATCTTTTGTTTTTATAAATGCATAAGTATATATATATAATAATAATAATAATAAAGGAAAGAGAGAGCAGCAAGAGTTTTTTTTTTCCCTCTTTGTCTTGTTCCATTCTAGAACCCACACCACCACTGGGGTTTTTATGCTCTTAGCCTCTTTCACTTCACCGTGAATGTTGAACCAACCCTTCTTGGCCATGACACTTAGTGTCTATGGTCTATTCCAAACCTCTCAACCATGGAGTCTCTCCACATGGTTTGTCTACAACTCTTGGATGCTAGGACCTACACAGTCCCATTAGCATCTTCTTCATTATTGCTCATTTTGAGCTCTTTAGGATAGTCACATGTCCACATGCATCCCTAGGATGCCCTCATAGTCCTCTCTCCCAGCGATACCTATATTCAAACATCGAATGGATATACATGTTTAGTTTATTCTCATTGGTTTTTACCTCTAAACAAGAGCTTAGAATATCATAACCAAATCACATACACATGTATATTTGAAATCAAGAAGCTGCAAAGAATCCAATACTTATCTATATTGTGTGTTTCCTCTTTGGTCCACAAGGTCCTGCTTTGATTTGCAAGCCTTGGAATTGCCTATGGACTTGGATGTTAGGTCAATGCACAGGCTGCTCCATAACATCAAATAGTTAATGTCTAGTCAGTACACCTTCACAACCCCTCATCAAATCTCCACAACCTCCATAACTTCCTCATCAAAATCCCCACAATCCCCACAACCTCCACAACATCCTTTTATACACAACAACCCTTACACCGTAACCCCTCACAATAATCATTTACCTTTTCTTGTTTTAGTGTGTAACACCAAATTGCATCTGTTTAGCTTGACAACACAAGCAATATAAGAAAACTCATCAGCATTATTTCTCTAAAACTGTAACCATATTTCATATCATTCACTATCAAGTATTGAAACACCAGGAGTGCGTCCACTCCCTAGGGTGTAGTCAATATTGAAAATTCTATCATGATCCAACATCGAGAAAGTGTGCGCCCTTCTCCAATGTGAGCCATGTAGGCCCTACTCATACTCAAGAAATCTGTCTTAATGGAAATAAAATCGAAACATGCCCTACGTATTGAATTTAACAATTAGACATGCATATTCTTAGCTAGAGTGATAGAACACTTATCCATTTGTAGATGCAGTATTCCTTCGTTAATGAGGAATGGGGGATCCCTTCTCCAAGTTGACAATCCCTCGGTTTTCCATCCCAACTCCTTTTTACATTCCATTATCCCACACATGTCTTACTAACATAATCTATATCATCTCACTCATGTTGCTTACCAATCATGTAGTGCAGATGGGACATTCCCAAAATGTCCAATGGAGTTTCACCCGAAACCCATTTCCAAGATAGGGGAACCTCCCCATGAAGTTTGGCTCCTGTTGGCCATCACACATGGTCTTCTTGCAATGTGTACCCCTGGCACATTCATCAATTAGCCAAACAGTCAATCATCATCTACTAATACAATCCAAATTTGATTGTTCCATAACCAAGCAATGGCATTAGTAATTAAATTCAATATGAATTTGCAACTCTGTCTACTATAGAAATCAATTTGCTTGGCAATGAGGTGATCCTCATTTGTTGGTCTCTTGTAAGTGGCACCATTCTGCCCATTGTAATTTTATGCTTACTAGCATAACATGAACATCCACTTGCAACACATCCTCCTGAGACAATTCTATGCAAGCCAATAGTGATTAGTAGTTATCAGCAATTTCTCAAATCTGAAATTTACAAGTCCAAGTTGACAACCCATTCTGCACACAAACTATTTCCACAACCATGAGACTCTTCTCATGAGGTTTGGTTCTTTCACATGGTAGACTTCAGCCTTTGTCATGGTCTTACCCACATTGCCATGCCCCAAACAATCTACCTGAAACCTTTCCCTTCCATAGAGTATTCCGACAGCCAATCGATCATGACTACCCTCGTCATGCACTTACTATTCTGCGTTCATAATAGCTCTTGAAATGATTCTAGAATTATCATCAATTCATCATTTCAGCCATTAGTTAATCATGATAACAAAAGCACTATCTCGATGCATTCATGCAATGCATCACAACATTTGCACCCACACCTATGTATGCATATTTACAACATTTGCTCAATCTTTTCACATGCATCCATTCAATGCATAACTACTAGATTTATAAAATCTCTTAATGCATATCCACTCAACGCTACCTTGTATTGATGTAGGAATACTATGCATTCAACCATACTATGGCCTAACCATGACTACCTCATATAGGATGCATTACTATAATCAAGACCACCAGTCCTCACTTGTTCTGGTTATTAAGTTCATATCAACATTCACAGGGCAGGACATATTTATTTATGAATGTAGTATAATTTTTTAAATAAGCACATGGTATGAGACCTCTTGCCTTTACCACTCCATGCAATTGTCATAATTAAACCATTACCTTCATGGATCCTACTTACACCCTTGACATTACCAGTTTAGTCGGTCTCTTGCAGAATTCGCTTACCATCTTCTTGATCATGGATTTGTTGCCTTATCCTTTTTTTTGTAAGGTTGATGGTCCCATAACAACATCATCAACATCTTTAGCCATGCTCCTGCATCGTTGGTTTTTCCACCAATACCAACACCAATACAGTATTTACCATTAGTGGTTCATTGTAAATGTATAATTCCCACTACTTTTACCAATATGTAATATCCTATGCATGCAAAACATATCCCCATGCATTTTCAGCATCCCCATGCCATAAATTTTATGTACACAAAGCTTATAAAATATAAATATAGTTAGCAAGACAGGGGTTAAGGAATTTTCCCTTTCAAATCCCTCATCTTTGCATGGAATTCCTCTTCCACATAACAACTAGTTCGACTTCATGGTCTTTGCTACTTCTAGGCATGCAATTCTCTAATTTGTCCATATTGACAGCAATATTTTTTTTTTAAAACAACCACTAGTACTTTTTTGCTCCTCATTCAAACTCTGGTGATTCTCCGCTGTTCTCTGCTAGATAAGATTTCCAACGCCTATCCACATGCTCCATTCTGACTTTGGGTATGAAAATCACACTACTTCTAAAATGACGATTTTCATCAAATCTCTGCATTTTTACACACAACTGTATTCTGGTCTGGAATGCCAACTTCAACCACCTGTAGGAGCAAATCTAGGAAGATTCCAGAAAACTTTTCTATCGGGCAAAGTCAGTGCATACAACGAGGAACACTCAGTAACTTGCAGATCTCGTTTCCGGTGCACCATTCATCTTTTATGAATTATGGGTTTGACTAATTTTCCCAAAACATAGAATTTTCTTTTCACAAGAACGACTGTCTGAAGGGGACGACGAGGGTCAAGGGGGCTTGCCCCCTTGTGGCTTCCCTGCGCCACTATAGGGCAGGTCGAGGACAGTGCCCTCTTTTTTTTTGTAAATATTTAATTTTCATGCAATCTGGCGCATATGATCGCTGCCATTTTCCTCCTTTTCGGCCCTATAATTTTACTGAAAAAATGCTGAAAATCCCCCTGAGAAACTGATGAAATCCGCTGAAAAATCCCACTTGAAAACTCAAAATTTTCTTTTTTCATATCGGGTCTCTTCCCCACTAACCATATGATGTATCGGGTCCCTAGTGGACTATGCTTCCGACACCTCGGCGGTCTGAACTTCATCTGTCTTCCGACGCTCATCGCTTGTCCAATCCACTAAATTTTTTCAACGTTTCGAGATGATCTTCCTCTGGCTTCCGACAAATCGGTTGACTGATCAACTAAATTTCTCCAATGTATCGGCGGACCGATCCTCTAAATTTCTCCGACGTTTCAGCAGACCAATCCTCTAAATTTCTCCGACGTTTTCTGTACTTAGAAAAACATTTTCGAAAAAATTTCTTCTTCCTTCCGCCGCCGCATTGGCTATTCAATCATCTAAATTTTTCCGATGCTTCCAGCACTTCAGAAAAACTTCTTCTTTCGCTTGTCGCTGCATCGGCTGCTCAATCAGCGAATTTCTTCGACGTATCGGCGTCCTTCAGGAGATCCTTGCCGACACCTGGGCTCCGCTTTAGTGATCAACTTCCAACGATTTCCATACTTAGAAAAAATTTCGGTGAAAATTTCTTTTCGGCTCCCCTTCACGTTTTCTCCTCCGCATCTTTGGAAGTCCTTCATCCTTTCCCTGCCAACATATCGGCTCTATCATCCTCTTCCTTCCGCTGCTGTTGCGGCGCCTTCTTTCTTTTCCTGCCGCTTCGTCGACTCCAATTTCCTCTATCTCTTTCCGCTATCGGGGTCTGTATCATATGGTCCTCTAACTAAGCTATCCGCTACATTGGCTGAACTTCCGTCTAAGCCATCCGACGATCCGACGATCTTGACACTTCAAAATTTTTCGTAATTTTTTTTTATTTTTCTCTTCTTCTTCTTTCTGTCGCCGCGTCGGCTCCCTTCCAGCGAGCCTCGTCGACACCTCAGCTCCGTCTTCACCTTTTTACCTCTGGCGGCATCGAAAGTCCTTCCGTCTAAATGGGCCGATGTTTCGGTGGACTTCAGCTGTTCTAAGCCGACATTTCGGCAGTCTTTAGCTAATGCCTTCTGATGATTTCAATACTTAGAAAAATTTTCAAAAATTTTCCTCTACGGCTTCTTCGTCAACTGTGTCTCATCTTAACCCAGCCGAGACCATCGGCTTCCCTCCACCAAAACCCTCGGCTCCTTCTTGCCGAAACCATTGACAAAACTCCAAACTTGAACAAATTTCGAAATTTTTCTTCTGTCGGTTCTTGTCGGGCGGACTTCAGTCTAGGTGATCCAGAGCATCAGATGGGCTTCCAGCTAAGTCCTCCGACGTATCGGATGGGCTTCAGCCTAAGCCTTCTGATGTTTCTCATCCTTAGATAATTTTCATTGAAATTTTCCTGTCATTTCACATTTTCCCATTTCTTCCTGCTATTGGGCAGAGGGTAACTTGCCTTTGTCATTGATTCTTCATGGCCCATTGAGGCCCATGCTGCAACATGAGCTCTGATACCAATCTGTAATGTCCCCGACCCTCCGACCGGCGAAGAGGACGCTACCACAATACGATCTAACTCAGGAAACTAGCCCCATGAAGTTATACATAAAAATTGGAATGCTTTGAAAGTAAAACATGGATACATCATTACCATCAAACGGAAACAAAACCACACATCCAAGCATTCAGCATGTTCATGTAATACATTACACAGTAAATACAATTGCAGAGATGAAATGGACAAGAACACTTATATTTTAATGAAGAACTTGTCCCGCAACCAGCTGCATCGCTGCAACATTCCACCCAACCATAGGCCAGTGTGCTCCTTAATCTCTCAGCGACATTGCCACCCTCGAGCTGGGCATGATTCCCCAAGGAGTAAGGAACTAAGCAGGCTCACACATAACCTAAGGTACACAAGTCATCCAAGCTAACACAGTGGGTTAAACAGGCTATTTAGGAAACTGGGGAAACGTTGAATGCTAAGCTGGGGTTCTCATTGAAGAGCTAAGGACACCTACACCAGAGCTAGCCTGAATCCTAAAACATCCACACCCTCCCAGCACAAGGAATCATTCCCTTCTTTGCTTCACAGTCCTTCGGGCCATGACTTCCCTTCCAGTGCTACCCAGGAGGTGTAGAGAGGAAAGCCAGCCCTCTAGTCCTGCCTGTGAGGCTCCTGCACACATACTAGGCTTACCAAACATGCTCAGTTCCACTTATATTCCCCACAATAATTCACAACTCTGGGATTTAAGGGAAAACACAACCGAACAACTCAAATCGGGTAATACACAGCTTAGACTAAGCAAACATGACTTCAGAGTTGTTCTTGGCCCTAATCGTGGCCAAAACAACTCAGTAACAACCCAAACTTGACGGGAAAACCAATAGCAATCTTGCAACCGCGTGAGGATAGCAGGATACAACCTGCATGAAGATGGATTCACATACACCGGCCACAATCAGCAAAGGGGTTCCGACTGACCACACCAGAACGTCCAGGATATACATAGACCCACAAAACCTGGAAGGTAGCTACATAGCAACGGGGAAATACATAGCCCGAAATGGAAGGGGAGATCCGACTCTCAGCCTGGACAAGGGGACATATATGCAAAACCCCAAGTCGGTATGAATAATACACACACCCAACAGAAATCGTGCCCCTGAGGCCGCTCTTCCCACTCGTTGCGTGAGGAGAAGAGAGAACGACCGTCCACGTGAGGATGGAATGCAGGTCTTCCTCTCCTGCGTGAGGGAAAATGAAGGATGTCTCCTCTGGGCTTGCATGTGGTCAGGAGCTGACAACCTTGCCAGACTGACGCTGTCCATGCAGACGTCTTCCCAAGGCAATAATTGCCCCCAACCAACTCCTGCTGAATTAATTTGGTTGGTAGATGAGACAAGGGGGAAAAAGGGGTGAGTAAGACAAAAAGGATGGTGGACATCTAGATGGGTTCACCTCTTGACACATGGCTATTCCCTAATGGCTCTCACGGGTTAGACAATCCCCCCCCTTATCCTTAGGAAATCATGCCCTTTTCATTATCGTTGCATCGACATAGCTAGTTGTAGGTTTTTTATTAATTTTGCATACACACATGATGTCCAACATTTTAACGTGCATGGTTGGCACAAAATACCATTGGCATCACTTCCAATAGCCGAAACACAAAACACTAATTCATGGTGGGGCCTTTGCCTTTAGCTCCACACCATGATTAATTACAATATTACATCATATACCTTTTAATGCAAACGGGGCCAAAACCGGGGTATTACATGTAGAAGAATGTTTGCGACCTTTCCAAGTTGGTGGAGGTTCCAAAGGCTTGAGAGAAGAGATCCAAGAGGGATTTAAAGGAACAAGATTCTTGGACATAGGGGTGACCAAAGAGGAGGTTGTCATCCACAAAACACTGATACACAAGGTTGGGAGCACCATGGAGAGAAAGTCCTCGTACAGAGAAAGAAGATACAACATATTTAAGCATTCTTCCAAGGCCTTCTTCCATAAGAATGAAGAGAAAGAGAGAGAGAGGGTCACGTTGACGAAGCCCACAGGAGGGGGAAGTGGAGGAGCGCGTTCCATTGACAAGGATGGATAAAAAGGAAGAGGAGACTAAGGAGATAATCCATCTGGTCCAACTTTGATAGAAGCCAAAAGCAAGGAGTGTTTTTTCAATAAACTCCCAACTCAACTTGTCGAAATATTTAGAGAGATCTAGTTTCAGGAGCATTCCCGACATTTTAGTTTGCTTTAAGGAGTGGGTGTTTTCATGGGAAAGGATGATGCCATCGAGGATTTGTCTTCCCTCTACATAACCCGACTGCTCAAGAGAGATGAGTAACGGAAGAAGGGGTTTCAGGTGGTTGGATACGAATTTGGAGATGATATTAGAAGTGACATTACAAAGAGAGATGGGTCAGAACTTACTCGAATGTGAGGCTCCTGATTCCTTTGGAATGAGAGTGAGATAGGTAACGTTGAGAGTAGGAAGAACCCATTGTTTATGTCATGATTCTTCCACCAGAACCAGAACTTCTGTTTTCGGTATATCCCAACAATGGTGGAAAAATTGGATGGTAAAGTCGTCAAGCCCTGAAGCCTTGCATTCCACCATTTGGTTCACCACGGATTCAACCTCCTGCATGGTGATAGGTTGCATGAGTGAGGGGTTATGCTTAGTTGTGATTAGGGAGGGGATGTTCTTAGTAACCCGATCAATGGCCACAATGCGCGTAGGTACCGTTTCAGTAAGCATAGTTTTGTAGAAGTGAGAAAGCTCCTCTTCCATGTCTGCATGCTCCTCCAAAACAATGTCATCATCAGTTTTGAGTTTGGCAATCCTATTTCTCATCCTGCGTTGGAATGTGGATCTATGGGAGAATGCAGTGTTTCGTTCTCCCTCTTTAAGCCAAGCTACTCTGGATTTCTGTCTCCATAGAGTTTCTTTTCGTTCACAGCGTTTGTCTAGCCAAGCTAAGAGTTCTTTTTCTTTGACTTTTAGCTCGTTTGTATATGCATGATTCACGATGACAAGCTGCATACTTTTAAGTTCTTCTTATAATGCCTCTTCATCCTTGAAGATGTTTACAAAAGTACTATGATTCCACTGGTGAAGGTTGGCCCGAAGGATTCGCAACTTCTGGTGCATCATAGCCATTTTAGATCTTCCTTTGACCTGCATATTAGTCCACCAATTTTTAACAATGTCATTGAAAGAGGCATGGAAGAGCTAGAACTTCTCAAAACAGAAAGGTCTATAAAGGGGGGTACCTAGGCTCTGTCAAGAAAGGATATAGGCCAATGGTACGATCCAACAGTGGGGAGGACAAGGGATTCCAAGATACCTCCAAATCAAGGATGTTATCCATGGCAAGGAATTGGTCCAGGAATTTGGAAATCCGATGAGCCCCCCCTCTCTTATTGTTCTAGGTGAAGAATCCGGAGGAGGGGAGAAGGTCAACCAGGGCACATTTGGAAAGGGTAGCTTTGAAGCCCTAATCTTTAGTGGAGAGGGTCCTCAAGCCTCCTTCATTTTCCTCAAGATTGAAGATCATATTGAAGTCGCCTCTTATTAGGGTGGGGGAGTCGAGATACTGCTGAACGAACCAATCAAGGTAGTGGAGGAGTTGGAGCTTGAGACTAGGGGATTGAGGCTCATAAACATTCAGAAGATGGCCTCGGGTATTGGTTCCAACAATATGGAGAAAACAGAGATGGAGTGGGAAATAGAGACAAAGTTACTTAGAGAGATAAGAAGAGGATTCTAGATGATTAAAATACCTCCAGATGCTCCTTTGGCATATATGGTAATACTTTGACTTCCTTTCTAGAGCCTGGTGAAGAGCATAGACAAGGATTCGGTGGAGCACTTAGTTTCTTGGAGAAAGAGGATCGTGGGCTTGTCCTAGAGAATTTCCCTTTTTAACATATGATGCTTCGAGGGTCCGTTGAGGCCTCTAACATTCCATGCGATGATCTTCATATAACCTATGTAGAGGTGGAAAATAGTTCCGCAAGCTGGACATATTGCCCTGATTTTACCAGCGCATTTCCAAGCCTGCTTAACTGTTGCGCATCTGTTTTGCGACCACGTTTTCTATTATCTTTTTGAGTTTTATGTTTTTCCTTTTGAGGATGGTTGTAGACTCCGAGTTTGTTTTGGGATTTTGCTTTGGCTAGAACTTCCTGTAGCAGTTGTATTTGTCGTTCTAGAATGGAGTCATAGGCTTTCCTGGTGCAGGCATCCTCCATTCCGAGTAGGTTCGACTCTCCTAGATTTGGTTCTCTCTTATCTTCCTCAGTAGTTCCATCAGGTCCGACTCCTGCCGATGGCTCCTTAGGATCTGATTCTAATGTTGGATTGATGAGAGGGTCAAATTTGCTGAAAAACTGTGTTTATCTCTGTTTCTAACTTTAGTTTTGGTGGAAACTGTGTTTATCTCTATTTCTTAATAATTTTTTGGACAATTATTATTTGAACCGGGTTTCCCTTATTAAAATAAGTTTTGGAGCTCTTCAAGTTAGTTCTATTGGTTTGTTTACAATGACAATCTCTAATCTCTAATGACCTCATAGAGCAACTACGAGTAAGCCTACACAATGGTTTTTCTTATATGTTTTCTCTTAATATAAGGTTCTTCTCCTAGCTTAAAAAAAATTAAGTATTTAACATAAAATAACCATAATACTTACATAGAGTTTATTGGGCTTTTGTTTAAAAAAGCGAAACCAAAGTAAAAACAATTTATTATACATGATCAGTGCATGCATAATATAAAATACTATATTGTCCAATCTTCCATTCAAACCAGATATCCCGAATAGGTACACGACCACTCATGGTTATGATAATCTTGACGAGTCGCTGATAAAATGATGCACCAACTCACACGATGGTTATCATAATCTCGATTCTTGACGAGTAGCTGATAAATGATGAACCAAATCACACGATTTGTATGCTTCTCCCTTCTCATTCTTGGGTGGGCTGATAGCCGCCTTCCATGGAGGTTCATCGCAGGATTTGACTGAAAGATTTATTTTGCATGATATATACAGATAATTAGAATTAGAATTAGATGTCCAAGCATGGAATTAGAATTGAACTACTGTTAGCATTTCCAGTGCTTCTGTGGATATGCAGATAATTAAGATATATTACAGTGTAGGTACACATATAGTAGTGATATCTGACAAAAAGAAGGGAAGATTAGTTAAGTAATTGCAGAATGGGTGTCTCCACCCGTGTGGGTAAATATGAACTAGGGCGTGAGCTTGGTGAAGGAATGTTTGCCAAGGTGAAAATGGCCAGGAATATTGAGACAGGCCAAAATGTTGCAGTCAAGATCATAGATAAGCAGATGATATTCCGCTGCAATCTTATGCATCAGGTAGAATTTGATTTGTTTCAATGCATGATCAAATTCCCATCCAAAAAAATCCCAAGTTCTTATGAGATTTTTCTTGTTAGTAGATTTTCAATTTGGTAATACAATACCCCTGTTATGCCTGTAAGTGAGTGAACTGGTCGGGGTCTGAACTTCATTTGAATATTGTTACTGAGAAAGCTGCATCTCCTAAAAGTTTATATTAGTGTGGGTTTTGAAAATTCCTAAATGGTACACTGACGAATAAGCAGAGTTTCCAAAAATGGAATGCATATTAGTGACAATAACCCAAATATGCTCTCAAGGTTGCCAAGTTAGAAGTTGCATACCTTGAGTCCTAATATTTCAAACATCGGTCATTTTTATGAACTCTGAGATGCCCATCCTTCAGTTTTGTCGTCTGGAATCTGGATTGGATATTAGACTCAGCTTTAGATTCAATATTTCTTTGTGCAATAAGCAATAAGAGCAAAATTACAATATCTGACTGATATTTAGAAATAAAAGATGTAATTCTGCTCGGTTTAGTTTGCGTTGGGAGTCTGGTGTTTCTGGTTGCTACTCGCCATTCTGATCATATCCTCTCTTTTTGTCATTTTGAACCTGTCATCTTCCACAGCTCCCGCTATCTAAAAGATGTTGTAGGGCTGACATTTTTTCCAGTTTTGAGTAGTTGAGAAGGGTTATTGAATATTTACTATATATAATATATATATTTATTGTTTCTCTTTTCACTGGATAAGTGCAGGTCAAACGAGAGATTAGCACGATGAAGCTTGTTATGCATCCCAATATTGTGCGGCTCTATGAGGTCGTTTCTGAACATTTGTTGAACAAAAAATAGGCTTTTGGGTACATCGGTAAAAGTATTTACTGAGAATGAATACTATGGTTAAGGAATGAGTGCCAGGGAATGCTAATTGAGTCTTGGATCATTGGTTTTAATGGTGAAATGCAGGTTTTAGCCAGCAAGAAGAGGATTTATCTCATTATGGAATACGTGACAGGAGGTGACCTGTCTGACAAAATTGTGAGTTGTTACCATGCCTTGAGTTCAGCCATTTTGTGTATTGTAACTGTAACTAATTTTATACCAACAAAGTTTATGGACCCGGACAAAGATCTAGTTGTTGTTTGTATGAAGTCCTATAATCTAGGGTTTGTTAAATGCCCACATAGTAGTTTCTTGTTACCACATGACATGTCAGAAATTAGAGTTACATAAGCATGCCAGGTTATCAAAATAACATGGAGAATAGAATATCATTTAGGATTTGCTGGTTTTATACAGGCTTATCTTCAGAAAATAACTGAAGAAGAGGCTAGGAAGTATTTCCATCAGCTTATAGATGCTGTAAATCATTGTCATAGTAAAAATGTATACCACAGGGATCTCAAGGTATGTAGTTTTGATCTGTAAAATTTATGACAATTAATCTATATATACGGATTCCATATGAATTTAGGGGAGTTTAGTTAATATTCTGTGCTAAGATCAAATTTGATGCTAAATTGGCCTATGTTTGGTGAGCAGCCTCAAAACATACTCCTGGATAGGAAAGGCAATCTGAAGGTTTCTGATTTTGGGCTGAGTGTTTTGCACCAGGTACTATATTTTATTAACATATTTGAATAGCCCCCAAGTGCTTAACATTTCAAAATCACAGTTTTTAGTTCGCCTATTTAACTAACAGTAACTAAAAATCTCAGAAATTAGTATGCTTATCAGATGGGACATGAGCACTACCAGTTGATATGAAATTGAGGCAACAATTTAGACAGAAAAATTTTGGTCCAGGTATACAAGCAAGCAACATCTGCAAGCCTCTGTATTTATTTTATGGAGGAGATGCCCTAGGCACTCTTCTTTGCCATAATAGCTTGTTCCATTGACCTTTTTTGGTCGTTAATGGAGATTAATATAAATTCATTTCATTTCTGTCAACCTCGTTTAAAATGAATCCTGAAAAATATGGTTATTAAATGCATCAACTTAACAATTGACCACAAACCCATCTCCAAAGTGCTGACAAGGTTTGTTTTAAAATAAAACTCCATTCAGATTCCTTTTACCCGTGTTTAAATTGTTTCTAGATCCTAATAATGTGTCCAAACGCACTTTGTGCAGACGGATGCTATACTTTCTACTACTTGCGGATCCCCAAATTATATTGCACCTGAGGTATGCAAATCAATTTTTCCTCTGGGTTTTTTCAGAGATGATATGGGACTTATAGCATAGGCTTTCTTTCATCTATTACTCTTAAGACATTGCTTATGGTTAACAGGTAATTGTTACACAGAATTACTATGGAGCAGCTGCAGACATTTGGTCTTGCGGGGTCATTCTCTTTGAATTGCTAGCAGGTTTCTCTCCCTTTGAAGATTCTAGTCTTACTGACCTATATCGTAAGGTATACCTGTAACCTAATGACTTTCTAATTTGTGGCTAATCCAACAAAGAAATTTTCTGATGCAAAAACTCATAAGTGAATCAATATTTTATAGTCAAATTTCTTAAAATTTAGAAAAAATGCACCCAATTTTTTTTTTCCCCAACAATTTTGGGTGTCCATAAGGGGAGACCAGTAACGGGCCTATCTTAGTCACAGATATTGATTCAGAAGTACAACAAATATTGTAATCTTGTTTTTCAGTTAATTAAATCCTATCCTCGCAACAAAAATTGTTACTTGATGGTAGATTTTTTCTTGGGTCGCAGATTTGCAAAGGGGAGTTTTCCTTCCCTTCATGGTTCTCTTATGGGGCCATGAAGCTAATCACTCAGATATTGGATCCTACACCAAAGAGTGTAAGTCATAAATTCTCTCTAAATGCATACTGCAATATTTGTACTGCAACTCTTTTTTATTCATTTCATACTCTAGAATTCGTGAAAAAAATCATATGTAGCTGCCTATTGCAGAGGATCACAATAGCACAGATTTATGAAGATGAGTGGTTTAAGAAAGATTACAACCCTCCTGCAGAGCCCTGGGATAAAGAGGATGTTAGTTTAGATGATGTACAAGCTGCATTTGATATAACAGAAGTATGGCTTCCATCATATTCAAGTTTTCCTTACGATATCCAAATGAAATTGAGATTCTAAGGATCATAAAATGTACATATAGGCAATTATATATCAATAAGAAAATTCACGAGAATTCTTTGGGGATAAATTTTGTATTTTGTAGGAGCATTTGGTGACAAAGGATAAGCAACCTGCTTTCATCAATGCCTTTCAGTTGATAGCAACGTCTAATGATCTTGACTTTTCTGGGTTTTTTGAAGAGGTATACTTCCAAACTTCCTAGATTAATCATTTGGTTTTCTGCTAAATATGTCTCCAACCAGTCAAAATCTGTGGAGATGAAAATTTTAACACAGTGCACCATTTCTTGAGAAAAGTAAATACTGTGCAATTCACTGACTAAGCCGAGGTAATTTAGAAGCATCTGCCATAAGTATTGGAGAAAACATTTCAGAGACTTTACTCATTGAAAATTTTAATTTTGAGAAACTTGTCAAAATCATTAATTTAATGAAAAAATTTGCAATATATATCTCATTAAGTCTCCCATAGTCTAGAACTCTACTAATTTCCTTAATGTATTCAAATCATTAATGCCAACTTTGAATCGCAGAATGATGGTAAAAACAAAAGAAAGTTCGGTTCCAGACTTTCAGCCAAGGAGACAATAGAAAAAATGGATGCTGCTGTTAAGAGTCTAGGCTTTCTAACAGAAAGAGAAAATCCCTGCAAGGTTGGTATACAGTATATTGATATTGTCTTCCTTCTCTACATTTTTTCTAATATTCAAAAATGAAATATACATCAAAGCACATACATTTTTACATTTGCTTACAAAGAAAAATGTGCTAAAGGTTAAGGGCTGGGTGCTTCTAGTATCCAGTCTTCATATATGGGGCTAAAGGCTCAGTGCTTCTGGATACCATATGACTGGGTACTAGTGACTGGCTGAAACTGTTTTTTTTGGTCTTGGAATATGACCTGAAACTGCTTCTGATTGGTTAAGAACCAGTCTTCCTTGGACGTATGGAAACCATCCAAGACTGAAAGGCATCTGGTGTAGGTGGAAATCTGCTCCCTTACCGATTATAGTGGATTATTTCAGGTGGCAAGGTTTTGTCTACACATGATGATTATGATGCACTTCGTAGTCTTGAGATTGTATCAACAAAAGCTATGCCGGCAGCCGGCTTTTTGCTACTTCTGAAAATAAAATGCACTGAATGGAAAGATCTTTGAATGAGAAGATCAATGGAGTTCTTTTGATGTTTTCCATTACTTTCAGATGCATCTGTTTTGACAAATATTCGGGGGGCAACATGTTCTAGAGTGCATAAATTAGCAAACAATGAACATGTTTCTGTATAGATGGAACTCACTACTTAAAAGAATTTTTGAGAGAAAGGTTGAGGGAATTTTTAGATGCTTTATATTAGTTTTACAGATTTGGTTTAGAAGATTTTATTATGAAAGACCCCTGTGATCTTCTTTGTTGGCAACTGTCTTTCTGCCAGAATTCTAGCTGCTCTAAGTGATACAGGATTGGATCAAGATTCCAAACCATACGTAAATGGACCAGTATTAGACATATATTGAAATTGAACTCCTACAGACTCTGTCCTTAGTTTACTGTATCTAGTTTATCCTCCCTTTGAAGTAGCTGAGGTTTGGTTTTCATTTTCTTCGTCTCTGTTTCATACATCAGAAAAGCTTGAATATATCTTCCTTTCGTAGCTGAACAGAAATTGTAACTCATGAAAAAACTAATCTTGTTAAATTTGATGATAGGTAAAGATTCATGAAGCCAAACAAATTGGAAAGAGGGGTTCATGTTTATCCGTATCAACAGAGGTCGGATTTTAATTGCAGTTCCTTCACAATATTATATATGATCTTGTGCTTCATCTACAGGAGCACACACGTTATTAAATTGCTTGAACTTAATTCATATTAGATACAGAAATATATAGTACATGCATAGCATGTGCATTATTCTAGTTCCGATATCTCAAAAGAATGGAGAAATTAAAGCTAAAGTAATCAAAGTTTCTGCAGGTTACCGAAGTTGCACCATCTCTTTCTTTGGTGGAGTTATGGAAATCAGCAGGGGATACAGTAGAGTATATAAAGGTAAGCATTAAGTTCAATTTCAGTTAACTTCTATTCCTCATTTTCCATAAATTTTGTGAGAATATTTATTTTATCATCTTTCCTGCAGTTTTGCAAAAACCTTTCAAGCATTTTAATGGATGTACTTGACAGTCCAAAGGTAAAGGCTATTGATATTTACCACTGCTTCAGTTTCTCATTTGAACTCTTCATTTTGTTAATGATACAGAAATTTGTAACTAAAATACCTGTGGTAAAGCCCATCTCTCTTATATTTCCATTACTCCGTGCTCTAAAAATTGCATTAGTGCATTGCTAGAAATATTTTATAGAGAGTAGAGGTACCCTACCAACACTATTGCACAAGTTTTACAGTAAGTTACTTATCTATGTAATCAAACTTGTGTACTAAACTATTTCAAGAACTGGAAACTGTAGTTAGTAATGAAAGTGCTTCAATTGCAGATTATGCAACTTGACTGTCCATTATCTGAAGAAGATCACCTTTGAACTTCTGCATGGTATTAATAAGCTTCTTTTCAATAATTGATTTATGGTTCATGAAGTCTGTTCACGTTCCTGCTCTTTTCAGTTGCTTAATTTTAGGCCCTATATTTTCAATTCCCCTCTTTCAGGCTTTATGGTGACATTTACATTTTTTTTAATTTGTGCAGCTGCCAAGAAGCCTGCAACATACAGTTTTAAGGAATAAGGATTCCAATTTCCATATGAAATAACTTGTCAGAAGATTCAGTACCATATAAGTTAGCATTTGTGAAAAACCCGATTAACATAATTGTGAATGGCAGATACCATATCATCGTCAATGAGTCTTGGTTAGATAGTTAAGTGGGGAGGTGTTAAGAAGCCTGCAACATACAGTTCTACAGTTTTAAGGAATAAGGATTCCAATATCCATATGAAATAACTTTTCAGAAGATTCAGTACCATATAAGTTAGCATTTGTGAAAAACCCGATTAACATAGTTGAGAATGGCAGATACCATATCATCGTCAATGAATCTTGGTTAGATAGTTAAGTGGGGAGGTGTTATTCCTCAACAAGGTTCAAATTCTCTATGACTGTTCCATTTAGTTGAGATCAAGTGCAAGTCATGAGCAAATTTGGTGGAAAAAAGATCCTCTACTTACTACTTAGTACTTAGTGAAAAGAATTTTTCATTCACTGTTAAAGTAAGATACACTTCATTGTAATTCTTCCATTCTGAGGTTAAGCATGTTAACCTCATCATGATACAAAAGGAAGTTGTTGTTAACATCATCATGATATAACAAGAAGTTGTTTCATTTAAAAAGAAAGCATCGTTACCATTTTTCCTCCTGAGAGACGACAGTTGAATGCAACAATTGATTGTTTTTCCAATAAAGAGAGAATTAGCATATGATGTAATAGATGTATATGAAGTTAAAAAGATAACCATTACACTAACTTTATCGTAATTTTTCCAGTTTAAGGTTGGGAAGATTGATTTCATCATGATAAAAGGAAGTTATTTCTTACGAAACATAACATCGTTATCATTTTTTCTTGCAAAAGAGAACAGTTGAATGCTTTTTCTTAAGAAGAAGAATTGAATGTTTTTTCAAAAGGAGTATCAACATATGATATAATAGATGTTCATGTATATGAAGCTAAAAAGATAGCATCAACCATAACATGTCATTGAAATTGATTTGTGTAAACAAAAATATGCTTTACACTTTTAATAAGATTAATTATGTAATCCAATTTTTAGGAAATGCAGTTAGGCTAAAATGTAACCTAGAAAATGTTATAGTATCTAGAAAGCATTTATATTCTATTGCTAGAAAGGACAGATACAAAGTATACAGGAAAAATTCTAGTGTCACTAAACTCCCCTCTAGAGACTAATTGAAAATGCTAAGTAGGCTATTCCCAACAACAAACGTTAATTTATTAAAATTTGGAGGCAAAATTGTAAGATAGGGCAATTGGCAAGACAAATGGACATGTAATAACAAAATGTGGGTTTGGGCAATGCTCAAACAATCAACTATGTGGATATAAAGGTAGTCTCCATTCTTAAGGCCTTTGATTGGGTTGAAGATATAAATACAATTGACAGTTATGGAGACTCAAAACTGGTTTTTTATTGGTTAATAGAAGAGAGGACACAAATGAGCTTGGCACTGTATGACAGATTTCTAATAGTTGAGGAAATGGAAGACAATTTTAGAACAATCAATTTTCATCACTTCTATAGAGAACATAATAAGAATGTTGACAAACTATCCAAACAAGCATGAAGTAGAGATCCAAGTTCTTTGTTATTGATAGTATCCTTTGATGGGATTTAAAAGATCCTCCCATCGAAATCTATTTGAATATAGCTTGTTAGTGCATATAACCCTATATTTATTTCTCCCTCATTTAGACTCCCTTAAAAGTACCAATAAGGCATAGTGGGAGTGTCCTAGCTGCTCCAAAAAAAGAACAAAACTCCAAAGACCAAAGTAACTAGTCTAAGAAGGAAAAAAGACATACATGAAAAGAAATGAGTAGAAGAGAAAGAATTCCATTAGAAAAAGCATGTCAAGTGATGCTAGAACTAGAGACTGAGGCCAAAAGAGGAGGGAAGTCACCTCCTTCAAATCCTTTACCATTATGGAGGGCTTGATGCAATGTTTGATAATATCATTTAGATAGTAGTTGAAACTAAGGGGCTCCTGTTGTGTAATATTGATAGTGATGTTAGGGTGAGCTCTATTGTGAGGGGACCTTCCATTCCTACCACTCAAGGCTAGGGGGGAGAAACTCAGAATTGATGATTGGTTGCTCAACAAGGTGTGGAGATATTAGTAATATAGATTCCAAATAGCTGGACTTTGTCTTTAATGATAGGATCTCCTAGAGATACAATCTCGACCGATCCCGATGACATCCAACTTGGGGTCTGGCACCAGAGCTCCTTAATAATCTCTCAAAATAAAGTTACCCCTTCAAGGTGAAACAAGAGGGGGTTGGGAAGAGGTCCAAACCTTCATTGATTTTGTCACTAAAGAATTATGAATCTATCATTGTCTTTTCCAACCTCAAGTAGGCTAAACAACAAGGAAGAAAGAAGTGATTGTATTAGAAGAGTCTGGGTGGGGAGGACCACCTAGGGTGTAGTAAACCTTGGTAGATAAAACATAAAATATGAAAGATAATTCTTAACTTCAGACACAGGAATATAGAGAAAACCAGTAAGGTAAGGCAACACCATCAATTACTCCTTATAGAAGGAATCACTCCACAAGCCATGCTTGCTACAATACAATACTCAACGTCCAACATATCCAATTCAATTATTACTCATATGTATGCATACTTTCTCATGAGTATTATTTAGGGCTATGTCAACTACCCCTCATTATAATATTATTTATTTATTACCCACCAACTACCCAGTCGACATATTCCATGATTATGGACACATTACCGTTCATTATCCCCCTTGGGTAGCTCCCTAATTACATTACATTCCATCCCCCTTTGCATCTTTCATCATTGAAACATGAGTGGAATTCATATAATATGATCTATTGAGTAATGTGGTTAACTAGTACCCAACACAAGCACCATCCTAGTGAAATGTGGACACGGGGTCCAACTGTTTCCTTTCCACCTTGATCTTGATTCTAGTTACTCCTTTGGTTCCTAGTTATCATTGTGCTACTCTAATAGCTCCACTCCTTGCATTTGGTACTCCATGTGGCATTATAATAGAGGCCTTTCAGGTTCCAAATTGGTCCATAGTAAGTTTGTTGATTCTCAAAACCTTGCCTTGATGACTATTATTTATTTGGGTGGTGTGGGTGGTCATATGCAACAACCTTCATTATTGGTTCTTCTTTCGTTGATTCTTCAACTAGTGATTCCTAATGGCGCAATGGGGGGACTGAAGGGCCCACTTGAGTAATAATAATGCAATTATGGTGGTCATTTAATGTAAAGTGGACTAGATCCATTATGTTTTCTATTATTAAATAAGCCCCAATAACTAATTAGCATGGAATAAATGTAATGTGGTCTCATAAAAGAAGGTCCACTAGATATTTAGGAGGTGCTTACGGTTAGTGTCTCATATATAACTATAATTAAAGATGGAGTCTTCATGGTGCATGTATTGAAGTATATTGGTTATTGTTTAACAGAAATTCTTCAATCTATGCGGACACAGATTGTTTCCCTAGTCTAAATGATATAGATCTAGAACAAATAAGAACAACTATGCAATCTTTCCCTAGTATATAAAATCACTTGGATATTAAGCTCTCATACCCTACTCAAAGGTCATCTTTGTCTCTTGAACGTTCTTCGCGATCCAACTTGTGTAGAAGAGGATACGTGCAACAAACACACTAGAACAAGCTAACAAGGTGAAAACAACAAGATAGTAAGATAATCCTATGTTAATGATCAAGGAGAAAAATAATAGACAATATAACATGGCATATACATCATCTATGGGAAAGAGAGAAAATACTTGTATTAAATTGAATATAAAATAATTACAACCAAGCCTTGATGTTTAGAAGACCTTCCAATGGACACTTTGCCTCTGAGCCTCACCTAGCTTCAATGCATCAAGAGTACAACACTATTTGGTCAGCATTTGGGTGCTCTCTCTCCTTTCTTCCTCCTTCAACCATGAGGGGTGAAGGTATATTGAAAGGCTAAAGAGGATAGGATAGGTTGACTATTTTAGGGAGAAGGTTAAGGGATCATCCCAAAGATGGAGGAATTTGAGTTCCACCTATGCAAGTCAGTTGGGATGAGGTTCCACGAGGGTTTCTTCTAGAAACTTTTTGAAATATTCTCTTTTTTTGTGTTTTGTGAAGGGCACCACACTTTGCAAGAGAGAAAGAGATATTGGTCAAGGGTGACGCGTGTTGCATTAATGAACATAGGGACATCACCACACTTTTCTACTGTGCAAGGTGCGTTGGTGATGCCTAGCGTCTCTTGTTAATGAGAAAGGTGTGGTGGTGCTTGTTGTAATCACTTGGATCACTAAGTTACCAATAATACACATATAGAATCATACAATCATAACAGAGACAAGAGACAAGATAGTAGGTTGAATAACAGTTTATATTACACAAAACAAATGTGAGTTCATATAGACATAAAACCGAACCAAATTCATATCTGGCTCAACATCCTATTATATAGGATTACAAAACATTTATGAATAACTACTTGTCGGTTCATCCAACCAACACGACCTATGGAGGCTGACCTAATCTCTAATTAGTCGGTTCACCGACTAGCTCCTCCAACATCTCCCCTAGAAACAAAAGCTTTCTTCGTCCCAAAGAAACAGGGGAGGTAACCAAAATTAAACCATTTGAAGTAGTTTTTCCAATTTTTCTGTCTTCATGGGCTTTGTAGTCAAATGGATGGTCTCTTCTGTACACATACCTCCACAATGGCTTCTGTTGTAATGGCTAGTTGGTGTTGGAATTCTTTCCAATTGCGGAGGGCGTTTTGAATGTCAATGGTTAAGGTTGTAATGCTTGACAGAATCGACATATTCTCTTGTATTGGGAGGTCTATGATATTGATCATGTTGATCCCCAACAGTTGAGTTTTTTATTCTGCCATGTCAAGTAATCTTTTCATTCATGGACAAATTTTGTCGAGTGTGTCGAGGTTGGGTAGTGCCTGATTCATCCACTGATGTGCTTGCTTTTCTAGTTTTATGAGTTTTGCTATCTCCAGCACAATCTGATCTTGTACCGTGCTCCTCATTACTTCTTCCAAGCCTTGTTGATTCTCTAATGACTTGATGTTTTCATGGGTGTCTCGAACTTGCTGGAATAACTGGCCATAGTAAGTATACCGGTTGCGTAGTACTTCTTCTATGGTGGAAGACTCCTCCAAATGTTCCCGTAGTACCTTGTGGGATTCGGAAAATGTTGTGTACTGATGTCTCAGTAGTGCAGAAGTCTCTTCTTTTTTCTCATCTTTCTTGGTCTGCAACTGTGTCTGAAAGTTCGACATGGCACTTTCCAGCAACTGGTAAGCTCTTTCTAATGGTTTGTCGGTGTCAGTCTCTGTTGCTCCTAGTAAATTTGTTTGTGTTAAATTCCTGCAAGAAACCATTGAATTAATAATTTTTCATCAATTTTATAGTCTAATTGGCTCAATAGATCCTTCCATTGCTTGTCATAGTCCCAGATGGTTTCTGCGGGTTTCTGAACAATTGTTTCAACTTTTTTGCTGCCAGATGCTTTGCATCTGGTGTTTTGAAGAAGGATAAGAACTGTTGCTTAATTTATGCCTTGTTCGCGTTAGGTGTCTTCTTAGTATATGTCATATATCAAGTTAGTGCCCATTTCCTCAAGGCACTAGTGAATTGCGCCATCTGTCTGTCTTCACTAGTTACAGCGTTATCCTCCCATGTCGATTCACAGATGAACCAGTGTCGTCTGGGATCCTCATCACCCTCATAGAGGGGGATGTGTGTTGCATCGTGCCCCATGTCGTTGGCATCAGTGTCTTCTTCTGGTGGCGGTGGAGGTGGTGAGATATTTTGTGTGATTCTTTGTTCACAACTAGCCTCGACTGAACTCTCATTCTCATCGGTAGGTTTATTTTTCGGTTCCTCTCTAACAATTTGTTAGATTAATTCGACTGCTTTTGTCGATGACCAAGCCAATTGTTGAAGCTCGAATACTCTTCTTTGTGGATCTGACTGCTCTATATTTCCTAAAGTTGTATTTGGCAAGGGGGGTTCTCCTTCATGTCCTCGGTAGAGTAGGTGGATACTCTGGATTTGATGGGTACGATTGGAACGTAACCCAGTTTCCTTCCTGAGGTCAACCGATTACCAAATGGCCAACACCATTTCCTTCGTTGTCTATTTGGCTCTAGATGTCATACTCACCAACTCTTAGTCTGAGTTCCTCTTCGACAATTGCTCGCACTCGTGCGCTCAAGTTCAATTTTGTCGGAGATAGATGTCTTATATCTTGGGGAATCTCAACCCGGAGAGCTTCTCGTTGCTCTATCCACAAGTCTTCCTCCATTGGTGACACTTCTTCATCGTCTATTCCTTCTTCCTGTCGGTCATGACCCGAATCTGGCAGATTTCCTTCATGTGTTGTCATCCTGGTAGTCATTCTTCTCTATAGCGCAATGGCCCGCTCTCTGCGTTCCTCCCTTCTCTTCTGCCTCTTATCTCTCTCGATTTTCTGCAAATCTGGAGTGCCCTTGTGTGTTGTTGTCCGAGTTGTTTTCTCTCTTGTCCCGAATTTTCATTGATGGTGATTCTTTTTGTAGTCGACTAGAATCCTTCTACTCTACCCCAACTCATGACCAGCTACCCCCCATAGCCTACCCGATGCTTTAGTAAGCCCAGATAGTTCTATCTATTTGTTTAAGAAGTACTCCCACTCCCTTTCGGTAGTGAATTTCTCCCATGCTTTCTGCTTCTTCACCCAATTGGTATTCGGTGGCGATTCAATCAATGATGGACGAGGTTCAACAATATGCCCTACTCCTCTGTTGATTAGGAATCTAAACAAAAGGGTCGATAATGAGAAAAGGAACTTCTCATTGAAATTGTTATAGAATATCACTTCGATACTCTCAACAGAGACTCTCTCTTCCATTGCGTGATCTGCGCAGAACTCATCTGCGATTTTTTCAAACCACTCCAACAGGTTCATTCGTCCTCCTCTTATTAGTTTCTGGAGCAGCTCTTGTTCCTTAGTGTCTACCAGATTTTTCATCCAGTAATTTCTTCAGAAACTGAGGTACCGATTCTATAAACTTTTCATGCGTTTTAGTGAAGAATTTCTCCTTCTCCTGGGCAATAGTCAACTTGTTTCTTCTAGCGTAGTTTTGCAAATAGTTTGTGATCTTACACTCCCATTTGTCTTTAATCTCTTGCTCTGAGATCATCTACTAATGGTCATTTCATCCGTACGTGTACTACCGGCAACAATCCAATGTTGTAATCACTGGAATCACTAAGTTACCAATAATACACATATAGAATCATATAATCATAACAGAGACAAGAGACAAGATAGTATGTTGAATAACAGTTTATATTACACAAAACACATGTGGGTTCATACAGACATCAAACTGAACCAAGTTCGTATCTGGCTCAACAACATATTATATAGGATTACAAAACAATTATGAATAACTACTTGTTGGTTCATCCAACCGACATGACCTATGGAGGCCGACCTAATATCTAATTAGTCGGCTAACTATTCTAGTCGGTTCACCGACTAGCTCCTCCAACAGTGCTTCAAAATATGAAAAAGCACAAAGAAAAAATTCCTCTCGAATAAGTTTTGACACTTCACACTCCGAGGGATTGAGGCAAACACTCAAGTACCAATCTCTTGAACACAACGGTGACGATATTTAGGTGTAACAGTTATATTGGAGATTAGGTCATTGAGAGGTCACCCTACCTTAAGAGGTAAGTGAAAAGGTGTGGATTCCTTCCATTAAATAAACATTCTAGGGTGTTGTCATATATTAAGGGTATTTTGATTAATAAAGTGTGAGAATTTCTTAATATCATTTCTTGTGAATCAATTTTATGGGTAAAGGATAAGTGGTGTTAGATCTCTTTCTTGAGCCCAAATTGGTAAAATGGATAATAATAAAAAATTGTAGGTTCCAAGGGGAAAAAATATCATGACACTTAGATCTATTCATGTACATTTCTATGTAGAATATGAAGCAACCAATTGTAGATTTGTATTCCTCTCGAAAAAGAACCCAAGTTCAAAAAAACTTTAAATAAGAGTCTGATAAGTGAAGATATAGTTAATTTGCAATCACTTATTTTAGTGTTTTTTGGTGACAACCACATGGATTACAGAGAAAATATATTTTAACATAGTTCCCCGATTTCCACAATGCCTCTAGATGCAAAGTGGATGTGGCATTCATAATTGTGTTCATAATATGAATTCCAATTAATATTGAGGGATTTTTGGTTATCTTAGTTTTACCACCTCAAAATCCTAGCTCTCATAGTTATAATAATGTTTTCAATGAAATACATATCCCAGGGAAACCCATTGGGTACTTCCCCTCGTTTTGAGGATGATACCCATAGTAAACTAGATTCCATATAAGCTTGATGCTTTGTCAACATAGGGCTTGTTACGCCCTAGATCATCTACAATGCACCTTACTAGATGTGCCAAGGAGGGGGGTCCTTTTGCTTTTGTAAAAGGCCAAGTTGGGGACGCTTTAGGTAAAATGTGTTGGTTTATCGATGCTCTAGACCCTTAGTCGGTCATGGTAGGTCGTCTTGGTCCTCATTCTAAAGTATACGGGTCTTGTGGAACTGATGACTACCTCTTAATGGGTGGTAAATCCTCATCATGTTAGGCATTTATGCCTTGGGTAGGTATTGTTTCAATTTGGGGTGACTCCATTAGGACACATGGATTAGGAGGCCCTAGCCACACTCATGATTTCATGCTTTGTAAAGGTGATTACGCTTGTAAGGGTTGTCACACCTACTTTAGCACACATCATTTTATACCCACTTAGACCTTAATTTATTGTATTAACCCCTTTCCTTTGGTTATGTAGGTAAAAAATGCAAATTGTCCACGACTAAAAGAACCTTTAAAGGCCATACCAACTAAAGGAGGGCGTTGAGGGAAAAAGATACTTGTTGGGGTTATATGGTTCATGGCATCCTTCTTCCAAACTCAACATTTCATCTTGTTGAAGCTATCATCACTTTTTATCATTATTTTTGTGTTTTATGATATTTAGTCCCTGGATTGTGGGTGACAAACCCTACAAAATTATTTTAACTCAAAATTAGGTAGGTCGGCCTAGAGGAGGGAAAAGTTAGATTTTTTATCTATAAATATAGTATCCTCCTCTCATTTGTAAGCAAGATCATGGGATCAAATATAACTGAAATTTATTCTTACTTGTGTACATGAGATCTTAAGTGCTGCACACCTCTCTTTCTTTGCAATTTCTAGGGTTTCAAGGATATTTCTTAATGTGTAAGGCCTCTTTACTATATTTCAAGACTAATTCAAGGAGGAAGGACATAGGGTTTGGCTCTCTTCTCTTTTCTCTCCGTTAAAAGTGGTAAGATCTCAAAGCTCTTGTCTTGCATTACTTTAGTGTCCAAGGTAAGGGTTTTCTAGAGTTTCATCCATATTAGATTAGCCTTGTTGGTGAGTCATTCCTCTTGAAGGATCCCTCTTTTTTTGGGCCTTAGTGTCTTGCTTTTCCTAATTAGGCTGAGTGATAACATAACCTTGGATTTCTTAGCCTTGCCCTAATTCATTATGTATTGAATTGTTAATTTTTTGAGACGACAATAGCCTCAATTTTTCTCAAGTTCCCTAGGGATAAGGCCTAGGTCTATTTCCCCCATCTTCTCTTTTCGAAAATTACAAAATTTTATGTATTATATTTGAAAAATACCAAAACCAAAAATTATTTTGTCGGTGTCCTTTGATTTTCATTGAGTTTATTTACAACAATCCCAAAAGGGCTATTGTTGTTATTTATTTTTTAGTTGTTTATCTAATTGAAAAAAAACTAAAAAGGTAGAAAATCATTAAATTTTGCATTTCTAGCTTTGTTTTTTCCCTAAAATAGGGTGACATTAGTCCTATAAGTGTGATGATAGATTTTAGGAGTTTTTATAGCACACAAGTCTAATATTGCAGGTACAATCATCTACTTGGGTGGATTCAAGCCCTAGGGGGGTTGGAAGAGGTTCATACATCACCCTAAAGCATTGTTGGGTAACTTTGGGGGTATTTTCAAAGTGTTAAATCAAATTTAGTCATCATTTTACAAGCTAGTATGGATCTAAAGTTGTTTGAGAAACCATTCATTGCAATGGACATTGCCAACCTAAGTTACTCCAAGAGGTTACAAGCTTGTTATTGGTTGGTGAGAATTAAGAGGTATTTTACTCGTGATTTCCAAGCTTTTATTAAAGTGTTCATACAAGTTAATTGGTGTTGATCTTGTAATGTTTTCATTGATACATCTCGATAACAAGATAATGCTAATTCATATTGCTCCTAACCTCCTAGTCATTGAGTGTTTGTTTAATATCTTATTGTCTCGATAAGGAACTGGTTGATTAATCTAGTTGGAGAGTTTATCATTAAAAGTAGAGTTGTTCTTGTTATTGTGCTTCACAAGGCTACTTCTACATTTCATTTCATTTTAAAGCTACTTATACTTCAACATTTTTCTTGCGAGGAATGGTATTTGGGGTGAGCTCTATTGCAAGGAGCCCTATCATTCCTATAACTCAAGGCCAAGGTAAAGAAATATTGAATCCTTGATTGTTGTTGATGAAGCGTGGACACCAGTAATCCAAGTAGACGGATTGTGTCTCTAATTCTAGGATATCCTAGAGCTATACTCTCAACAAGTCATGTGACATCCAACCTAGGGATTAGCACAAAAACTCCTCAAGAATCTCTCAAAATAAAGTTACCCCTTTTGGGTGGAAAAAGAGGGGGTTGGGAGGAGGTCCAAACCTTCATTGATTTGGTCACTAAAGAATTATGAATCTATCGTTTTCTTTTCCAACCCCAAGTAAGCTAAACAACAATGAAGAAAGAACTGGTCCTCTTAAAAGAATGGGTGGAGAGGACCACCTAGGGCCTATGATCTAAAATAAAGAACCCCCCTTATAAAAAGAGATAAAATCCTATGATTTGAGTACTGAAAGAATTCCATAGGGATCCATACAAATATCAATAGAGGAAATAGAGGATCTTTTATATCTCATAGTAAATGGGGCATTTGAAAATAAGGTGATACTCTAAGTCCATCTCATGAAGGTGGAAAAGATGACAAAGCCTACCCAAATGAGGAATATGGTGATCATTTTCGACCCAACATCGATGTGAACCAACTCTAACCTAACCAAGGGGTATCATGAGCATAGGTGTCCAATTCCTATGCATATAAATTGGTCAAACAATAAATCCTTCTCTTAACTACATGGAGTGCTCACTGTGGAAAGCCATCTTGGGGCCAAGATCTTCTAGAGGTGAAGTCCAAGTGACCTAAATATACTACCTATATATGTCATCTCTAATGATCCTATTTGAGCCTTTCTTAAATGACAGGGGGTGGCCTAATGCATTTAGAGACTGTTCTTGAAAGGGGGAAGGTAGTTGGGAGAGATGGCCATTGACCGCAGTAAACTATAAACCTCCATAAACTAACATTAAACCCATCTAGATGGAGCTACAATAACAAAGCTATTAAACAAATAAAGAACAAAATAAGGGTCTTCAACACAAGGTAAATTTTAAATTTATATGTATAATAAAAATGGATAAATTAACATGATAAATATGAAAATTAAAAGACCATTTTATCATTATTACAATATATAATATTGTTTTATTAAATTATAATAACCAAGTACAATCTTAACCCATCTTTTACTAAATTAAATAATCAAGTACAATCTTGTCAAATCTTTTCATAAATTAATACAACATATACAACAATTAATGAATCAAGTCTTTTATGGTTGCAAATTCGTGTAAATCAATTTTCTTTTATGATATTCAATATTTATATAAATATTTATTATGTCCTCGACATATATTTTTCAGTCCAAGACATTAGTTCACATGTCAGGGGATTAATTTTTGTATAGACCATAGTTTTAACATTGTTCTTTAAATTTTATATTAAAAAATAAAACTAAAAATACATTTAATTAATTTTCTATTGGTTTGTAGAAGCTGACGTCTTCCTAGTTTGTATTGCCCACCCCAGCTCAATTAAATGCCTTCTGAGCTTTCACATTATTCAAGATTAGGAGGCGTCCAAGAAAGCTAAAGTTGTTGCAGCAAGGAAATCAGAGTTTCATTAATAGGTAGCAGATACTAACCATGATGCCCTTCATACAAGTTGTGGGCCTTGGAACTTGGAAAGCAAGTCAGGATGTTGGGGATGCTATATTCAACACGATTTTCCACGTAATAGACTTTGGATTTCGATTCTGGAACACTACCTAGAGTGTAGAATTTATTAGAATACCATGGCATTAATGGGCTAGTTTGTAGGCTGGGTTCAATGAGGTTTATGAAACTTCTCTTAGAATTCTAATTATGTATTTGGCAACTGGGCATTGCAGGAGGGTTACCGCCATATTGATACTGCTTCAAAATATGGCGTTGAGGAATTACATGGTGCAGAAGCTCATTTTATTTTTGTAGAAAGGAAATTCGACTTATCTTTCCACAACTAATTTTGATGGAAATAATGCTAAAACTAGTCGAGAATGGAATTGTGAAACACAATGGGTTCTGGGCTCTTGCTTGAGGATAATATAGAATCAAAATCCATTTAAATATTCTTGTTTTAAGGTGTTCTAATTGGGGTGCATTGACGACTATTGTTTGTTTGATAAGGTTTGCTGGGTAGACGAGATTTATTCAGATGCCTTGTTGTGGATTCATTCCAGATACTGAATTTTCTTGGGATCCATTCGATCTTGCTTTATTGATGAATTTTGGTTGAACAAAGTTTGGAGAGCTTGTTTTGAATGGCTTGACCAAGAATTAATACAATGATAGGGATTTTAATACCCTTGCTAAGCGTAACGAATCAATGTATTTTATGCAGCCATACCTTGAATCAGGGCTGCTAATTGTGGTCTTATATCCATTAATTTCAATCAATTAGGTGCATAATTTAGGTGGAGAATATCAAAATAGGAAATATGTTTATCATTGGTGAAAGCCCTTTTAGCTTAATTTCCATGTCCTATCAATTGCACATGTTGATTTTATCTTAGGAAGATAAAAATATCAAAGATTGTGATATCATTTTTCTACTCTATTAACCAACATTAGAAATTTGTTAGACGGATCTACTATTTCAAAAAATGAGCTACATAAAATAGTATTCCAGCTTTGAATATGCGTCATGTTTTTGTTCTCATAGAATTACTCACCATTTACTACAGTATGTTATGATTCTTACTTTTCAATGCCTTGTGTAGATCTCAGTCAGTTAAGACCTCTATATTTAGAAGTATCTTTGAAATGGCAGATATCATATAACTAAACAACTGCTTTACGCTTGGTCTAGTTAGTGGACAAAGATTATTATGCTTCAACGCAAATAGGTATTATGATATGTTCTGAACCAGTTCCCCAGTGGCCATGTCTCGAATGTTCCTCTTCCTTCACCATTCTATTGACAACTTTGACCAAGGCCAAGCTCTGCACAAGGGTTTTGTCACCTCCTGTAATAATTGGTTCCAACATGTATAATTCTCAGGGTTTGTTTTGTAACCTTTGGCTCAGGGTTGGGATTCTCTATCCACTATAATGGTTAACGAAGTTCGATGTGTAGGAACACATTCCAAGTTAAGGTTGTTTTCTCCTCCACCGAATACACTATTTTTCTCTGGTAACAAGAGAATATTTTACCATTATAACCATTTTACATTTTCGTCAATTTAATGTATGTGTAAGCCACTTAAGTTGGTCATGTTCATTTGTGAAGGTGCCTTGGGTTACGATAACACTCCTATGTTGTGTCCCAAGTGATGGATGGAGTGATATCATCAGTTTTTTTAATAAAGGGTAAAGAATTTGTATAAGCTCCGATTAATTTTTGAAAAGATTGAATGTGTAAGGTGGTTCACAGTTTAGTGCTTTGGAGAAATAGCCCAGAACAAAGGATTTTGCAAAATTTAGGGTTTCTATGTAGAGTTGTTAAAAGTAAGACATCAATGTTCAAAGTGAGACACAACAATTCAAGGAAAAAATAAGAATAAGGAGTTGCCAAAAAATAAAGGCTCTTCATTAAAGCCTCCTTGTGCAAAATTTCTTTCTTGAAGATCCATTATTGAAAATCAAAATTGTTACTATTGGTTAGTTTCATTTTCTTGAAATTTTACTGCTCCATAGAAAAATGTGGTTATAAAATTCAAAATTGTTACTATTAAACTTTTATTGAAATTTGGCTATATTACATGGTGCATAGAAAAACATGGTTACACTTGTAACACCCCGGTTTTGACCCCATGATATTGAAATTGTACATGATGTATATATTGTATGTAAATCATGGTGAGGAGCTCAAGGCCAAGGCCCTACCATTGATTTGTTGTTTTGTGTATTGGTGATCAAGGCTGATGTTGATGGGTATAGTGCTAACTCAAGCATGGTATATATTTTTGAAGTCATCATGTAAATATACAATTTAATAAAATACCACAGCTAGCTATGCATTGCAACATAAGAGATGGGAGCATGATTTTATAAGGAATAAGGAGGGGAGTTAGTCAAACTCCTTTGCAAATAGGGTGAGACCATATGTCAATGGGGAAACCCATAAACCCTCAGCTACCTTTGTGTCCTCTGCACTCAATCGTTCAATTCTTCTAAAAGAGCGGTTGAGGCAGTTAATTCCTTGGGCAGAGCAAGGCATGGCAGTCAGATTTCGTGTCTGAGCAAGCCTGCAGCCTGCAGACTAGGGAAGCCGGATTCTTGCTTCCGAAGCAAGTAAGCACATGAATGCATGCCCATCCCATCATTTTTTGGAGTCACCCAACATGTCTTGGTCATTCCCAATTTCCTGAGGGCATTATTCTGATCAATTATGTGATTCACTATCCAAAGTAGTGGAGCGGGTTGTTCTGCAACGTTTCTTCTGTGTACAAGTGAAAACCCTATTTCTCCCATGTTACAGAGTGGTATGTGAACCTGTTTATCTGTGTTACAAAGTGGACCCATGTGTTGCTGTGTCTCCTTGTGGTTTGCTGTGATGTGCACCCTGGTTTGGGTCTGAACTGTATGCAAGACTTAGGAGTGGAAGAGACGCCGAATGGGCTTGATAAACCTAGTGGAAGCTCACGAAAAGATAAGAGTGGTTGGTGAATATTCTATGCACTCCTTGAAGAGCATTGGAAGGGAAGGCATAGACCAAGGGACTGAGGAGCAGAGAAGAGGATGCTTTCTTGTGTTGCGTGTGTAGGTATTGTGGATGCCATGACAGATAGATCTTGTGGAGGTGTCCATAACTCTTGAATGAGCCACTAGCTTAGCCATTCTTCCTTTAAAATGCCTTAGCATTCCGATAATCCTAAACATAGATTGGCTTGGCTGACAGCCTGATAAACCCAATTGTATATTGGCTTGGTTGAGCAGCCTGATAAACCAAATCGAAAGTTGGCTTAGTTGAGCAGCTTGATAAACCCAACTGGTAGTTGTCTTGGTTGTGTCTTGTTGTGCATTTTGCCATGTGTGATGGTTAGGTGGACAACCTGATAAACCCAATTGTGAATGTTGGCTTGGATGAGTAGCCTGATATTCCTTGCAAGGTAATAATGTCTTTGTATTATGTCAGAAGTTGTCTACAATCTTATGTAAAAGAGTAATACATTTAACCCATAATTATATGGTGTTATATTTACTTGTGTAGAGTATTTGTCCATGGTATTGTATTAAGAGATGTTATTTTGGAGAATTATCTTATCCCACATGCAATATGTGAAAGTAATTTATCCCCATCTCTTAGTATATAATAGGGTCAAGTGAGTCTCTACATATTATGTATTCTTGATGTAGTAGTGGTACTATTGTGACACTATTGTACATCATCTATATTCTTTGGGGTATTTGTGCCTTGCTATCTTGTAAGATTGGAAAAGACATCTGGAGATAATAGAAGACTACCTCCCCGTGGATATAACCTATTAGGGTGAACCACATATATCGGTGTTCTCTTGTCATTTTCTTTTCTTGTTCTTATCTTTTATGATATGTTATTGGTTGCTTATATAGGTTAACTAGTTTAGCTTGACTCTACTATTCTAACACGGTATCAAAGCGGATTGCTATGATATAGTACCTTCTATAGCTTTCAATCAACAACAATTATCATTTGGGCATTGTCAATTTGTTGTAGATTTGCTTTCTATCTGGTAGCCATTAGGCTTCTCTTCAGATTTGGGCATATTTATGCATTTTGTTTTTTACCATAACCCTAACTTGTTGTGTAATATTTTTGCAGAATATTTTCAAGGGTTTCTTGGTGTTTTTTTCTGTAGATCTACATGATTTTGGGGCTCTCCTCAAGGAGATCTTTCTTCCGATTATAAAAACGACAGTTATAAAAAAGGGCGGTAACTTGGTAAGTTTTTACTGGAATATTTATTATAACCTATTTTTGGAATTTGAAATGTCATTCTGGATCCCCCCACGCGACCAGAATAGAAAACTGGATATTTCTAGGCTTCCTTTAGTAATAAAAATGACAGTTATACAAAATGGCCATAACTTGGTCAGTTGTTAACGGAATTTTTATTATAACCTGTTTTTGGAGTTAGAAATGCCATTCTGGATCTACCAACGCAAAAAGAATAGAAAACTGGGTTTCCTTTCGGTAATAAAAATGACAGTTATACAAAAGGGCCGTAACTTGGTCATTTTTTATCGTTTTTATTATTATAACCTATTCTTGGAATTGGAACAATCATTCTAGATCCACTCACACAACCAGAATAGAAAACTGGGCATTTCTGGGCTTTATTTCGGTAATAAAAACGACAGTCATAAAAAATGGTTGTAACTTGGTCATTTCTTACTGGAAATTTTATTATAACCTGTTTTTGGAATTGGAATAACCATTCTGGATTCACTCATATGGTTAGAACAGAAGACTGGGCTTTTCTGGGTACATTTTTTTCACAGGGTTGGAAGTGAAAGCTTCTCCTCTTTTCTTTACTGTGTTTCTAACTGTGCTTTTGTAGATTCAGATCAGTAAAGTGTAACTGTTTTCAAGTTCTTCACTGTTTTTCTGTCATTTTTCAGTATTAGGGTTTCTTATTTGTTGACAAAATTTCACTCATTATGACTTTCGAAGTAGCTTTTGTTCCTAAATTAGTTGGTTCTAACTATCTTGCTTGGAAGAGAAAGATGATTGATGTTCTTGGGAGTAAGAATATTTGGAGGCTAGTTAATGGTGAACACAAAGCACCTACTGCTACTGATGATTTGGATATATGAGAAGCTAAAAGTGATCAAGCAAGGGGGCTCATTGGCCAAATTGTTGCAGATAGTTTTCAGGTAAGTATTGAGGCAGAAGACAGCCCGGTTATGATATGACAAATTATTTCCTCTTTATTTGATAAGTCTGATGATGTTTCTACATATTATCTTGAAAAGAATATCTTTGACCTCAAACCTGCTGACTTTAAAAGACTTGAGTTATTTCTTGCTGAATTGAAAACTTTAAATGAGAAATTAAATAGTTGTGGTAAAGATTACAAGAAAACTGACACTGCTCTTATTATTCTTGTAGAACGTAAAATGCCATCTTGTTTTGATATGTTCATCCAAAATAGGAATAGAGATCTAGAATTTCCTCAAAGTACTACGAAGCAAACTTTTGATGATTTTTGTAAATGATTGATCAATGAGTAAGAAATGTTAATTGTTTCAGGACAACTCACACCTAATAAAGCTCTAACTGCACTTAATAAGCATCATAAGAAAAGTTTTAATAATGCTAAATGTTCTAATCCTTCTAATACTAATTCTAAACATGCTTCTCATGCTTCTAATGAAAATAGTAAACAGAAGAAATTATATAATCCTTGTAAACATTGTGGTAAAACTAACCATCCTGAAAAGAATTTTTTTAAAGCAAAATGTTTAATGGCTAAAGCTAAAAATAAAACTTCTCATGACTCTCAAGTAGCTTTATGTGCATCTGTTGTTTTGCCTAATAATTCTTCTTCTAACGTGGAATGGATAATGGATTCTAGTGTATCTAAATATATGACTAGTGATGCTTCTTTATTTACTTCCTATGACAATCGTAAACACATATCTCATAAAGTTTCTATAGGTGATGGTAAACAACTTTCCGTAATTGGTTCCGGTAATGTTAATGTTACTAATGGTCATTTGGAAGATGTTTTTCATGTTGAACACATGCCCATTAACATACTTTATATTTATCGTGCTTGTCAAAAACGGTTTAAATTTGAAGCATGGCCTAACAAATATGTTCTTAAAGATATCAATCAAAATTTCACAGTAGTTTCTTCTGGTCGTGTTGATCATACTGCTGGTCTATATAAATTTTCTAGTTTTAAGTCAACTAAAAGACAACCTTTTTATTCCTATGTTGCCCACGCTGATGAACAAAGTAAATTATAGCATGAAAGATTAGGTCATTTAAATTATGGTAAAATGCAATTGTTAACTAAAATGGTACATGGCTTGCCTCATATTTCTTCTACTAACGGTGTTTGTGAAGATTGTGTTCTTGGTAAACATCATAGAGAAAAGTTTGAGAAAGGTCAATCCTGGCATGCTCAAGAACCTTTGCAATTAATTCATAGTGACATTTGTGGTCCTCTTGAAGTTCCCTCTTTATCTCGTACAGTCTATTTTCTTACTTTTATTGATGACTTTAGTAGAAAATCATGGGTTTATTTCTTGAAAAATAAAAGTGAAGTTTTTCAATATTTCAAATATTTAAATCTTTGGTTGAAAATGTGTCTGGTAAGAAGATTAAGACTTTAAGATCAGATAATGGGGGGGATTTGTTAAGAATGAATTTGAAGCATTTTTATCCAAACATGGTATTCAACACCAAAAGACTGTACCTTACACACCTCAACAAAATGGTGTTGCTGAAAGGAAAAACAGAACTTTAGTTGAAATGGCTAGATGTATGCTTTATTCTAAAGGATTACATAAAAAAATTTGGGCTGAAGCTGTAAGTTGTGCAAACTTTATTTTAAATCGAGTTCCTACAAAAGCTGTTAAGCATGTTACCCCCGAGGAAAAATGGAATGGTTGGAAACCTGATATTAGTAACTTTAAGGTGTTTGGTTGTGAATGTTGGTCTCATATTCTTGACAATAAACAGAAAAAGTTAGATCCCAAGTCTCACAAATGTATATTCATTGGTTATTCTGATAATTCTAAGGCTAACAGGTTATTTGATACCTCTACTCAAAGTGTTATCATCCGAAGGGATGTTCACTTTGCTGAAGTATCTTCACCACTTGAGTCTGTCGAACCTCATGTTACACTGAATATCCCATTGTCTCCTGTTACTCCTATCTCGGTTTCTTCTTCCAGTTCTGTGCATGTTGTTAATCCTAGTTCACCCTCTTCTTCAAGTATTCCACCTAAATGTACCGAAGCTGAAGAAACTTTTGTTTCCTCTAACCTTCTTGTTTGGGCCCAGATAACTCTTGAATCTGCAGGTAGTAAGGTCAGCAACCCTTCCGAACCTCGTAGAACTAGATCTAGCATTGCCTTTATGACCAAAGTTTTGGCCACAGATGATCCTACCTCTTATTCTCAAGCTCAAGATAAACCTCAATGTGAACAAGCTATGACTGCTGAGTATGAGTCTCTTATGAAGAAAAAGACTTGGTCTCTTGTTCCTCTTCCTGTTGGTAAGAATTTAGTTGGTTGCAAATGGGTTTATAAAACTAAGTTCATTGCAGAAGGACAAATTGAAAAGTATAAATCTAGGTTAGTTGCAAAAGGTTTTAATCAACTTGAAGGTATAGATTATAATGAAACTTTTGCTCCTATTGCTAAAATGAATACAATAAGAACCATTTTATTTGTTGCTTCATCTTATAAATGATAAATACACCAAATGGATGTTAAAAGTGCTTTTTTAAATGGTGATCTTAATGAATATATTTATATGCAACAACCTCGTGGTTTTATTAATGCTGAATCATCAAATTTAGTATGTAAATTACACAAGTCTTTATATGGTCTCAAACAAGCACCTAGGGCTTGGTATGAAAAAATTGATGCATATTTTTTGAAGAATGGTTTTAAGCATTGTATATCTGATCCAAATATGTATGTTCAGAACTTTGGTACTAATATTCTCATTGTTGTGTTATATGTAGATGATCTAATCATCACAAGTAGCCAGCTTACATTAATTCAAAATCTAAAAAGTGATCTTCAAAAGCAGTTTGAAATGACTGACGTTGGTTTATTACATTATTTCTTGGGTCTTCAAATCTGGCATATGACAAATGGTATGTTTCTTTGTCAGCCAAAGTATGCTACAAACCTGTTGGCTCATTTCCATATGAGTGACTGTAAATCTGCTCCAACGCCATTTCAGTCTGGTGTAAAGTTAACTGTTGAGTGTACCACACCGCTTGTTGATGCTACTTTTTATCGTCAACTTGTAGGCAGTTTGATATATTTAACTCACAGCTGAACAGATCTCTCTTTTTTTGCTAGTTTGGTTTCTCGGTTCATGCAGCAACCTCATGACAGTCATTGGCAGGAAACCAAGAGGATTCTGAGATATTTACAGGGGACATTACACTATGGTGTTTTTTATTCGAGCAGTACTACAGTTTCACTCTCTGGTTACATAGTTTCTGATTGGGCAGGTGACAGTTCTGATCGACGGTCCACTGCAAGTTATGTATTTCAACTTGGTTCAGGTTCGATTTCTTGGTCGAGCAAGAAGGTGAAGAATCTTTCTTTATATTTATGTGAAGCAGAATATAGAGCAGCCAAAGAAGCATCTAAAGAAGCAGTTTGGTTACGACATGTTCTTACAGATCTTGGTATGGCTTCGAAATCATCCACTGTGTTGAAATGTAACAATCAGGGTGCAATCCAGCTTGCCTATAAACCGGTATATCACTCCAAGACAAAGCATCTCAACCTTGACGCTCATTACATTTGTGGACTTGTGGCCGATGGTATTCTTTCTCTTCAGTATTGTCCTACCGAGCAGTAGGCAACAAATATCTTCACCAAATCCTTCATCAAGGCGAAGTTTGTGCGTCTTTTTTCCTTGCTTGGAATGCGGGAAGTTGTCATCAAGGGGGAGCAGTAATGACTCCTTCCTTCCTTAGTGTTAGTGTGGGCCCTTCTTCCAACCATTATTAAGGGGGAGTGTTGGAATATATTATATTCCTTGGAAGGTAATAATGTCCTTGTATTATGTCGGAAGTTGTCTACAATCTTATGTAAAAGAGTAAATATTTAACCCATAGTTATATGGTGTTGTATTTACTTGTGTAGAGTATTTGTCCATGGTATTGTATTAAGAGATGTTATTTTGGAGAATTATATTATCCCACATGCAATATGTGAGAGTAATTCCTCCTCATCTCTTAGTATATAAGAGGGTCAAGTGAGTCTCTCCTTATTATGTATTCTTGATGTAGTAGTGGTACTATTGTGACACTGTTGTACATCATCTATATTCTTTGGGGTATTTGTGCTTTGTTCTCTTGTAATATTGGAGAAGACATTATGGAGATAATAGAATACTACCTTCAAGTGGATGTAACCCATTAGGGTGAACCACGTATATCGGTGTTCTCTTGTCCTTTTCTTTTCCTGTTCTTATCTTTTATGATATGTTGTTGGTTGCTTAGATAGGTTAACTAGTTTAGCTTGACTCTACTATTCTAACATTGGGTGTGTAGGTATTGTGGATTCCATGCTAGATAGATCTTGTGGAGGTGTCCCCAGCTCTTGAATGAGCCACTAGCTTAGCCATTCTTCCTTTTCAATGTACCAGCATCCTAATAATCCCAAACATGGATTGGCTTCACTGACAGCTTAATAAACCCAATTGTATATTGGCTTGGCTGGGCAGCCTGATAAACCCAATCGAAAATTGGCTTGGTTGAGCAACCTGATAAACCCAACTAGTAGTTGTCTTGGTTGTGTCTTGTTGTGCATTTTACCATGTGTGATGCTTAGCTAGACAACTTGATAAACCCAACTGTGAATGTTGGCTTGGATGAGTATCCCGATAAACCGAGCAGTGAGATGGCTTGGCTATGTAGCCCGATAAACCCATATGTTGGCTTGGCTAGTCCTTAATGTGAATGTTGGCTTGATTGTGTGCAGTCTGATAAAAGAAACTGTTAGCTAGCTTGGTTGTGTAGCCTGATAAACCCAAAAGTGTATTGGATTATTTTCTACAGCCTGATAAACCCAACTGTGTCTTGGCTTGGATGGATAGTCTGATAAACCCAACTAAAGGTTGACTTAACTGTGTGTGATATGATCTGATTGTATGTGAGTCTGTTGTTCCCTAGTTCCTTGTTGAAATCATGCCCAACTCAGGGGTGGCAGTTGTGTTGAGAGATTAATGAACACAAGTGGCCTATGGTTGGGTGGAACATTGGAGCGACATAGCTAATTGCGGGACAAATTCATCTTCAAGATAGTATTCTCTGTTATTCTTATTTATGCAATGTATTTGCTTATGAATGAATTGAATATGATGAATGCTTGCTAATGATTTCAGTAGAGTTTACTGTTGTTAAATGTTCCTGTATTTGCATATGTATATGCCTTGTATGTTTCAATGCAATTTGCTTATGATCATGGAAGCTAGAAGCCTAGTTATAGAGTCAAAAGGCATCTGACTTAAGCATTTCCGCACCCTAGAATCCACCTGCGGAAGGAGGGAGGTGGAGGAAAGAAGTTGAAACAAGGTAGAATGTTGGTTTTTTGCACCCCGAAATCTTCTTGTGGAAGGCGGAAGTCGTAAGTGGAAAAAGAGCCAAAAATTCGAAGGCAAAACTGTGTTTTCCGCACCATGGAATCCGCATGCAGAATGCAGAAGGAAAAAGGCATAAAATGGGAAAAAGGTTAAGGAAAAAAGGTTTTTTTCCTTATTTCTAAGGTTTGCAGCGGAAGGTTGAAAGGCAGAAGTCGGAAGATGAAAATTCATAAGACAAAGTGATCGTTTCACAGAGTTTCTGATTTCTGGGGTCCGCAGTGGAAGGCAGAAGGCTAGAAGTCGGAAGGCGGAAGGTTGATAGGTAAAGTGATCGTTTCGTTGAGTTTCTGATTCCCAAGTTCTATAGTAGAAGGTGGAAAGGCGGGAAGTCGAAAGACAAAATGATCATTTCATGGAGTTTCTGACATTCGAGGTCCATAACGAAAGGCGGAAGTCGAAAGGAGGAAAGTCAAAAGACAAGGTGGTCATTTCGCTGGGTTTCTGATTCATGAGTTCCGCAGCAGAAGGTAGAAGGGATAATGCGGAAGGCAGAAAGGTTGATTTCAGTGCGGAAATGAACTTTTCGGTCACAGAGTGGATCAGTTGATTGCAGAATGATTGTTACAGTGGGTTTTGAGCCTAAGACTGAAAGTTAAAGGATGTTACATGACCCATGACTATGTTAAGAGAAAGAATCAATAAGTTTTAAATTACTCTGCATATTAGTAAGGTGTATCAACACTGAGTTCATGACATTGTGGTATATCAGAGCAGGATTAGTGGTTGCGTTTCTCCTCCAAGGTGGGAGGGGATGTGACATTTTGGTATCAGGGCGTTGGGTACGTTACATTTTGGTATCAGAGCTAATGGTTACAACATTGGGCCTGGATGGGCCAAGTGAATAATTTCCAGAGCTAATTGTTACAAAATTGGGCCTAGATAGGCCAAGTGAATAGTTTTCAGAGCTATTGGTTCCACGGTAAGTGGTTTTTGAATTCTGAGATTGTCTAATAGTGTGTTTATTAACACATTTTGCAGAGTCATAGTGTAGTTTGGAAAATTTGGTTCTAGCTCGGCCATGAGATCCTACAACATGAATGATGCACAGGATCCCTATGAGCACGAGGCAAATGCTATGGGGGAAAACCTTCAATTTGGGAATGCTGAAATAGAATCTAATGGGAGAAGATATTAAGAGACTCCCCCGGATATTGAAACCACCATGAGAATCCTAATGGTGGAGATGCAAAGTTACTGAGAGGATAATGAAAGAATTATTAAAGCTCAGGAAGAGCAGAATCAGCTGAATGTAGCCATGTTGCAGAGTTTGACATACATCCAAAGGAGAATGAACTCTAGGCATTGGGTTGTAAATATGGAAGGAAGTAGGAGCAGTTCTAGAATAAGAAAGAGGTATTCTAGTGGATCATATGACTCTGAAGGATCCACTGGGGTTCAATATCTTCATCTCGCGGAATAAGAGGAAGAGGCGTTACCAAAACAATTCATGTGATGAATTTAAGAAGGCAAGGTCTCCTCCCTTTGATGGTGAGGTAAATATTGGTCAAGAAGATAAAGCTTGGCTTCTTGGGATTAAGAAGTATTTCCAAGTCCAATACTACTCTGGAAATATGAAGGAAAGGGTAGCTATCTTCAAGCTGAATGGAAGAGCATCTATATGGTGGGAACACCTCGGGCAAGTGAAGAATATAAATGATAGAAATATTGTGTGGAAGCAGTTCAAGAAGTATTTCAAGCAGAAGTACCTCTTTGACAGGTACTATGATGACAAGATTAAAGGGTTCCATGAGCTGAGATTGGGCCAACTGATCATGGAAGAATATGCAAACAAATTCTTGTAGTTGTTGAGGTATGTTAGATATATCAGGGATGATAAAGTGAAAATTCATCATTTTCTAAGTGGATCACCTCAATCATACAAAGATAGAATTGAGTTTAATGAACCTAGAAATCTAGAAGAGGCTATAAGGAAGGCCAAGTATTGCTATGATTAGAACAAAAGAAAACCGGATATCCATAAGGAATGGAAGGAAAAGAAGAATGAAAAGTTTGACAAGAGGAAGAAAGGTTTCAAATCTTCTCACTTCCAAAATCAACAAGGGTGACAATCACAAGCTATGACTAAGCCATCCAGAGTGATGGGAGACAGGCTTAGAGATCCAAAAGAGATCAGAGAACCACTCCAATGTCAGAGATGCGAAGAAAAACCATATGCGCAGGAACTGCCCGCTTGAGAATAGGTATGTACAACAAGATATCAGCATCCAAAGAGCTGAAATAGTGGGTCAAGTAGAAAGAACCGTCCCTAGAATTTACACAGCTCTAGAGCACTGCTAGGAATATAATCAATCAACTATGGTTGAATTTGAAGGTAAGATTGTTGAGCAATCTATTTCTATTTTGATTGAACCTAGATCTACTCACAGTTATATCACTCCTAGAATTTTTGATATTTGTGCTCTTAAGCAGTTAAAGCATAGAAAATCATGGTTAGTTCAAATAGCCACTGGAACCAAGATAAAAGTTAGTGAAGTGGTAGAGAAATGCCCATTAGTCATGGATTGGTTAGTTACTTATGTAGACTTGAATTTTTTTCCACTTGGTTCTTATGATATTCTCATTGGGATGGACTGGTTAGAAGTGCATAGAGTCAAGCTTGATTGTTACAACAAGACTTTTGAATGCATTGATGAAGAAGGAAATGAAAGGGTTGTAAGAGGCATTCCAATGGTGATTTCTGTTAGGAAGATTTCATCAATGCAGCTGAAGAAGTTCTATAGGAAAGGTTGTAGATTGTATGCAACCCATGTTTTGGAGGTAGCAAAGAATGAAACTCCTAGGTTGGAGGACTTTCATGTATTGCAGGAATTCAGGGATGTTTTTCCTGATGAGATTCCAGGACTTCCTCCAAAGAGAGACATTGATTTTACAATTGACCTTGTCCCTAGAGCAACACCAGTGTCCAATACACCATATAGGATAAGCACACCAGAATTGCTAGAGCTGAAGATGCAGCTGCAATAGTTGTTGAAAAAGAAGTATATTAGGCGAGGTGTGTCCCCTTGGGAAGAACATGTTCTGTTTGTGAAAAAGAAAGATGGTACACTTAGGTTGTGTATTGATTAAAGATAGTTGAACAAGGTTATTGTGAAGAATAAATACCCTTTACCTCGAATTGATGACATTTTTTATCAAATGAGAGGACCAAAGGTGTTTTCCAAGATTGACTTGAGGTCTGGTTACCATCATGTAAGACTCAAGGATGAAGATATTCATAAAACAACCTTCAAAACAAGGTATGGACACTATGAGTTCGTAGGTGGTACCATTTGGTCTCACAAATGCACCAACTACATTTATGTGTCTCATGAATAGTGTTTTTAGCAAGTATTTGGACAAGTTTTTTCTTGTCTTCCTGGATTCCATTCTTATTTATTCTAAGAATGAAGAAGAGCATGAAGAACATTTGAGACTAACATAGCAATTGCTAAGGGAGCATAAGTTGTATGCAAAGTTGAGCAAATGTGACTTTTATAAAGATAAAATTCATTATTTGGGTCACATTATCTCAGAGGAAGGGATATCTGTGGACCCTGAAAATATTGAAGCCATTATGAATTGGCCGACCCTAAGAAATGTGATAGATGTGAGATATTTTATGGGACTTGCAGGATATTACAGGAGGTTCATTGAAGGATTCTCCAATGTTTCACATTCAATTACTTCTTTGCAAACGAAGGGGATAAAGTTTGAATTAACACCAAGATGTGAAGAGAGCTTCCAATAGTTGAAGAATATTCTTACGAGTGAACCAATTCTGAAAATTGTAGACCCAGAAAAATACTTTGTGGTGTGTATTGATGCATGTAATCAAGGACTGGGAGGATTTCTTATGCAAGACAACCATGTGGTATGCTATGAGTCAAGAAAGCTGAAGGATCATGAGAAGAGCTATGCTACTCATGATCTAGAACTTGCAACCATAGTACATGCTCTCAATATGTGGAGGAATTGCTTAATGGGTATAAAATTTGAGCTCAGGACAGACCATTGTGGTCTGAAATACTTGTTTGATTAGATAACTTTAAATTTTAGGAAAGATAGATGGCTCAAGTTTTTTTGTGAGTTTGATTTTGAAATCAAACACATAAATGGAAAAGAGAATAAAGTGGTTGATGCAATCAGCAGGAAGGTGCATGAAATGCATGTGGCATCTCTTAGTACTTTCCAATCAGATTTGAGACAAAAGATTATTAATAATACTGTTGAATATGAAATGTATGTGCAGATAAAGGACAAGTTGCAGCAACAAATCTTGGACAATAAGTATGAGGGATATAAATTGGAAGAAGCTGAACTTATTACCTATAAGAACATAATTTATATTCCAAATGTAGCAAAATTGAGGAGAATTGTTATGGATGAAATCCATCAAGCTCCATATTCTGGTCACCCAGGATATCAGAAAAAAATTGCTACAACCAACAAGCAGTATTTTTGACCAGGAATGAAAAAGGACATTGTTGAGTATATTTCTATGTGCATGAAATTTCAGTAGGTGACGGTTGAGAATCAACACCCAACAAGTTTATTGCAACCTTTTCCAGTCCCGAAATGGAAATGGTAAGTTATTTCCATGGATTTTATTATAGGATTGCCAAAGACTGCGAGACAACATGATTCCATCATGGTTGTGGTGGACAAGTTGAAAAAGGCATCACATTTTATACTGTTCAAGTTTACATATAAGGCTGAAGCCATTGCAAAAATGTTCATGAAGGAAATTTTCAGATTGCATGGATTTCCTAAGGCAATAACCTCTGACAGAGATACCAAGTTCACTTCCAAATTTTGGAAGGGTCTGTGTGCATATTTGGGTACAAAGTTGAACTTCAACACTTCCTACCATCCTCGGACTAATGGGCAAGTAGAAAGAGTAAATCAGGTTCTTGAAGACATGCTTCGCATGTATGTGATGGACAAACCATCTAAGTGGGACGATTATTTACACTTGGTAGAATTTGCATATAATAATGGACAACAAGCATAATTGGGAATGAGTCCATACAAAGCTATGCATGCAAGAAGGTGTAGGACACCAGTAAATTGGGATAATCCAGTGAACAAGATTGTGCTTGGTCCATAATTTCTCAAGTAAATTGAGCAAGAATTTACAAATATCGGGCAGAACCTGAAAGTAGCCCGAGATAGACAGAAAATCTATGCAGATAAGCATAGAGTGTATAGAGAGTTCAGTGGTGGGGATGATGTTTACCTTAGAGTGAGGCCAAGGAAGAGTTCCTTGAAGCTTGGAAGTTGTGCTAAGCTGTCACCTAGATATTGTGGGCCTTTTGAAGTGCTTGAAAGAATAGGTGCAGTTGCATATAGACTTGCATTTCCTGCTAGCAATAGAGATCATAATGTTTTTCATGTTTCTTTGATTAATAAGTATGTACATGATCCTAACCATGTGATAAATTGGGATGTGATTTGGTGTTTTGTGTATCAGTGATCAAGGTTGATTCCAATGGGTATAGTGTTAAGTCAAGCAAGGTATATATTTTTGAAGTCATCATGTAAGTATACAATTTAATAAAATACCACAGCTAGCTATGCAATGCAACATAAGATATGGGGGCATGATTTCACAAGGAATAGGGAGGGGAGTTAGTTAAACTCCTGAGCCAATAGGGTGAGACCATATGTCATTGGGGAAACCCATAAACCCTTAGCTACCTTTGCATCCTCTACACTCAATCATTCAATTCTTCCAGAAGAGAGGTTGAGGCAGTTAATGCCTTGGGCAGAGTAAGGCATGGCAGTCGGATTTCCTATCTGAGGAAGCCTGCAACCTCCAATCTGGGGAAGCCGCATTCTTGTTTACGAAGCAAGTAAGCATGTGAATGCGTGCTCATCTCGTCATTTTATAGAGTCACCTAGTATGTTTTGGTCATTCCCGATTTCCTGTCGGCATTATTCTGATCGATTATGTGATTCACTATCCAGAATTATGAAGCGAGTTGTTCTGTAGCGTTTCTCTTGTGTACAAGTGAAAACCTTATTTCTCCTGTGTTACAAAGTGGTATGCAAACATGTTTCTCTATGTTATAGAGTGGAGCCTTGTGTTGTTGTGTCTCCTTGTGGTTTTCTGTGATGTGCACCCTGGTTTGGCTCTGAATTGTATGTAAGACTTAGGAGTGGAAGAGATGTCGAATGGGCTTGATAAATCTAGTGCAGAGAGGAACCTCAAAAAAATATAAGAGTAGCTGGTGAATCTTCTATGCACACCCTAAAGAGCACTGAAAGGAAGGAATATCCCAGGGGACTTTGGGGCAGAGAAGGGGACGCTTCCTTGTGTTGGGTGTCTAGGTATTGTGGATGCCAGGCCACATAGATCTTGTGGATGTGTCCCTAGATCTTGAATGAGCCACTAGCTTAGCCATTCTTCCTTTCCACTACCTTAGGAAGCTGATAAAACCAAACATAGATTGGCTTGGCTAACAGCCTAATAAACCCAATTGCATATTGGCTTGCCTCAGAAGCCTGATAAACCCAATCGAAAATTGGCTTGGATGAGCATCCTGATAAACCCAAATGGTAGTTGGCTTGGATGTGTCTTGTTGTTCATTTTCCCATGTGTGATCCTTGGCTGGACAACCTGATAAACCCAACTGTGAATACTAGCTTGGTTGAGTAGCCTGATAAACCCAGTAGTGAGATGGCTTGGCTATGTAGCCTGATAAAACCATATGTTGGCTTGACTGTGTGCAATATGATAAACCCAACTATTAGCTTGATTGGATGTGTATCCTGATAATCCCAGTAGTGTATTTTCTTATTTCATGCAGCCTGATAAACCCAACTGTGTGGTTTCTTGGTAGGACAGTTTGATAAACCCAACTGAAGGTTGGATTGACTGTGTGTGATATGATATGGCTTTGTATAAGTCTGTTGTTCCCTAGTTCCTTGTGGAAATCATGCCCAGCTCAGGGGTGGCAGTTGTGTTGAGATATTAATGAACACAAGTGGCATATGGTTGGGTGGAACATTGCAGTGACATAGCTAGTTGCATGACGACTTCATCTTCAAGATAAGTATTCTCTGTTATTCTTATTTATGCAATGTATTAGCATATGAATGAATTGAATATGGTGAATGCTTGTTAATGATTTCAGTATAGTTTACTGTTGTTAAATGTTCGTGCATTTGCATCTAGATATGCCTTGTATGTTTCAATGCAATCTGCTTATGATCATGGAGGATAGAAGCCTGATTATAGAGTCAAAAGGCATATGACTTAATGGTTTCTTCCCCCCATAATCTGCCTACGAAAGGAAGAAGGAGGGAGGTGGAGGAGAGAAGTTCGGAAACAAGACATAATGTTGGTTTTTTGCACCCCGTAATCCTCCTACAGAAGGAAGAATTCAGAAGTAGAAAATGAGCCAAAAATTCCAAGGCAAAAGTGTGTTTTCCACACCCTGAAACCCGCTTGTGGAAGCCGAAAAGGCAGAAGACAGAAAGTCTTAAGACAAAGTGATCATTTCGCAGAGTTTGTGATTTTTGGGGTTCGCAACGAAAGGTGGAAGGATGGAAGTCGAAAAGCGGAAGTTCAATAGGTAAAGGGATTGTTTCGTTGAGTTTTTCAATTCCCGAGTTTCGCAGCGGAAGGAAAAAAGGCAGGAAGCTGAAAGAGAAGATGATCGTTTCATGGAGTTTTCAACTTTCAAGGTGCGTAGCGGGAGGCAGAAAGGCGAAAAGTAAAAGACAAGGTCGTCATTTCATTGGGTTTCTTATTCTTGAGTTCCGCAGTGGAAGGCGGAAGGGATAATGTGGAAGGAAGAGTGCGAAAAGGTCAGGTTCAGTGCAGAAATGACCTTTTCAGTTACATAGTGGATATGTTGATGGTGGAACGACTGTTACATTGGGTTTTGAGCCTAAAAGTGAATGGTAAAGGATGTTATATGACCCATGACCGTGTTAAAGAGAAATAATAAACAAGTTTAAAATTATTCCGCATATCATTTAGGTGTATGGGCACTAGGTTCATGACATTGTGGTATATCAGAGCAGGATTAGTGGTTGCGTTTCTCCTCCTAGGTGGGAGGGGATGTGACATTGTGGTATTAGAGTGTTGGGTATATTACAACACTTTTCAATATGATTAATTAAGTTTATCAATCAAGGTGAAACTATCCAACTACAACTATGAGGAAATTACCTTATATATTGCCACATTGTAGTTAATTTCCCTTCAATTACCTCGTTATATAATTTGTCTTTAGGATTATTGACTAAAACTTATGGGTTCATTAAATATTTCAAAAAAATAAATTGTGGGAGTCTTTGAATTGGTTCAATAGTCTGCATTGTTGATTTCTTAGTTGTGTGTTGCAGGTTGGCCATGGACTGAAAGATGCCATGGGTGCAGGCATTAATAGGAAAGATCTGTTTGTGGTATCCAAGCTTTGGTTGGTATCACATTTTAACATTTTAACATTTTCTACTTCACATTGTAAATTGATCTCTAAGTTATTATATAGTACATTTTGGAAGTAAGATTAACCTTCCTGTTTTTACACCGATGGCCCTAACCTATTTCTGATGGCCGACTTTTCATTTTCTTTAATGTTTGGAATTTTCCGCAGGTGCGCTAGTATGTCTCCAGATAAAGTCAGGGTTTCTCTTGACACATCTCTTAATAATATACAACTTGACTATCTTGATCTTTACCTGATATGTAACCCTCATATTTGAGATGGAGTAATATTGTTTTCAATCGTTGAACTTTGGTGGATTGACTTTTAATTTAACATAAAAAACAAATTGTTGTTTTTTTAGGTTGGGGATTGGCATCACCATTGAAATTTGTAATGACGGCTAACCTTGGTAATTTGATGAAATCAAGGGTATCGTTCATAGGTTGCCAAGCAATGGAAGATGTAAAGTGCATCAAGGAAAATATCTTTTATCAAGTCATCATGGGTAAAATTAATCCCAAGATCGTGGTCATTTTGCACATTGCATCTCAAGTATCTCACATTTCATATTTCAAAGAGAATTGCACTCAATATCACATAGGAGAGAACTTCAAAAAGTTTCATCACCATCCAAGCTTGATCCACATTTCAAAGAGAAAATGACTGAATTAAATTGTATACAAAACTGGTGCTTAGGAAGTGTTAGGTCATGTTTTTGTTTTGCATCTTTTAATACTTTTGTTTATGTTTTGAAGTTTGGTTTTACTCTTTACTCCTAGAAAATTTTGTTGCTTAGGATATTTTGAATTTTTTTCCCTTTAAGCTTTCATGTTATTTGTTTTCTTAGCTTTATTTTTGAAAATTTTAGTTTGATTTCATAATCAGAGGGCTAATAGAAGGCTTATATGGATTAAAAGGCCTAAAGAATATCATAAAATCTTGATTAAGGTTCCTAAACCAAGTTTAAGCATTTTTCATGACTTTAATTTTTGCAAATTATTAACTCAAACTTTCTTGTAGTGCTAGCCAAAAACAAATACACACATGTGCTACAAGAAAGTCGCGCAAGTCAAAAATTATCATTTCTGGTTCAATTTTCTCCGAAATTCTCACACATAAAATGTCAATCATACTCAGTGATGGATTTGATACGTGTGTGTTTTAGAATAATCACTGTGACAAGTGTAAATATTATCATGAGGGCGAATCGTGGCGGTTTCTTGCAGAGATGATGTAATAATGATAGCAGACCATAATGAGACAAAGGTGTTTTGAATAACCTATTCCCTGAAGTGCACGTAGAGCAGGTGAAGGTTGTGGCAAAAACACAGCACTTGTTAATCGAAATTTTGAAACAGAGCGAAAATTAGGGCTTTCAGGAGCGGTCGTCTAGAGCTATCAAAGCAGTCAGAGAAGATTGGGACATGCAATTTGACACTTGACAAGGATTAATGACCGAATTTATGGCAGATTATTAGTTTTTAATCCTAATTGATACTAAATGATGGATTCTCAATCATGGAATTAAAGTATTTACCAGCTTAAACGAGAAGACTTCAATTTAGGGTTTTTAGGGTTCCCCTGTATAGTATTGTCTGTCAGTTTATCAATATTTGAAGACAGTCAAAGTGCGTTTTATTGACAGAAGCTATTTGACGATAGTTCAAAATGAAAAAGAGTGGTAAGAATAATAGGGCGGAACCCTCAGACTTAAGTTGGGTTCAAAACTTTCTAGATTGTGCACAATTGTTTGCAGAAGCAGGGTGGTTAGTGTTCTTTGAAAAGATTGAAGGTTATCATTCAGAGGTTTCTTGCAAATTCACTCAATGTTTAGACAAGGATGTAGTGTCTTTTGACACTTTGAATTTCAAACTAACCAGGGAGTTACTAGCCGAAGCAATAGGAATTTTGGATGAGGGAGAATTCTGGTTCAAAAAGGTGCCCTTCACTTTTGATGCTCAAAGATATCTACTTCCAGGTGTAGTAGAAGACTGGGGAAAGGGTGTTCCTATTCAAAAGTTTAAACCTGAGTGGATTGAGCCTATCAAAATATTACAAAGCTATGTCACCTGTGAGGGGAGAATTGCCTCTGTGTTTAAATATCATTTTAGATTCCTTCAACATCTTAGTCATGAATACAAAATGAACATTCCTTTCTTCTTTTTGAAAAGTTTATAGAAGATGTCAAGTAGGGTGAAAGAACATCAGGATCATAAACAACAATCAATTTTTCACCATGGGCTCATAAAACTGATCATAAGTACTGTATTGCAGAAAAGAGAGAAGACATGGGAACACTTCTTATTTTGGTCAAGATTCAAAACTGAGAAGGAGGATCAATATCAGAAGAGACAGTTAGATAGGGGTCAGATTTTGATCAAGAAGCTTAAAAAGAAGGTCATAGTCAAAGATGAAGAAGTTGATGAACTAGGAAAAGCTTCGAATCAAGAAAATGAGAACATTGAACTTGGACAGTGAATTAATGTTGAGGAAAGCAGAGATTCAAAGTTAGAGATGAAAGAAGTTGAGCCAGTGAAAGATGTTTTACCTGCAGAATCAAATCAAGGTGTAAAGGAATATGTTAAGGAGTAGAAGCAGAGCCCTATTACAGTGCTTTCTGAAGAGGATGAAAAACACTTATCTGATGAGGCTAGGGATCCTATTACTAATGAAGCTAGGGTTTGTTCTAAGCAAGAAATACACACCCATTTTAAAGAGGAGACAGTGTCACGAAAGAAAAGAGTGAAGGTTGTTGAATTTGCTTCAATAACTCATCAAGGAAAGGTTCTGAAAATGTCAGGAGAAGTTGGAGGATTCTGGAGACCCAAGACAAGGTCGAAGAACAAGCTTAGGTTAAACATGAAGAAGCTATTAAATCCCAAATTGGCTGAGAAAAAGGTTACAGTAATAGAAGATTCATCATCTCAGGAGAAATTGGGAGATAGTGAATATGACAACAAAGAAGTTATAAAGGGTAAAAAATCAATAGTTTCAAAAGAAAATCCAATCTTCACTGATGCTAAGATCTCAGACATTTTCATGGAGGTTCGAAATAAGATGATTCAAGAACAACAGCAAAATGAAATAAAGCGTTCTTGTATGGAGAAAAAAAAGGTTATTGAAGAAGTTCAGTGAAATGTTGAAGCTGAAGAACCTCCAGAGATTCCTGTGACCTTCATAGAGCTTATGAAGGAGGACGAAGAAATATACAAGAAGCTGAAAATCCCATGGGCACCAGAAGGGATGCAATCAATATCAGAAAGTAAATGTATTGATTCTGAAAAGGAAAATATGCAAAGGAGCATTAAGCAATACAAGCATAAAATTGAATATATGCATGAAACTAATGATGGATTAGTTACTGCAAATAGGAGACTTAGAGAAGACTTGGAAGAAGTGAACAATCATTATCAGGAATTGATTGCAATTTCTAAAGGGGCTCTTAAAAGAAAAATACAGACAAAGAATCAGTTTACAGAACTAAGGTAGACTATCGAGGAGCTGACTCAGTAGAATGAGGAGTTAACAAATAAAGTTGCAGACTTGGAAGCAGACCACCTGAAAGCTAGAAGGAAAGCTCAAGCATTAGAGGGAATTGCTCTTCTAGCCGAGGCAGCAAAAGATTTGTAAAAGTACTTTGACAAGAGCAGTTATTAATTAGTTTGAAAAGTAATTTCATTTTTGTATAATGATAAAGTTTATATTGAACAGTTCGATAGATAACTTAAAAAGTAGTTAGGGTTCAGTTATGCAACTATTTTTGAAAGAATAGGATAAATGTAAGTTGGAAAAAGAACCAAGGGTTCGATTTTTGTTGCAAGGGGAGGCTATCAATATGGTTTATGAGCTAAGTGTAAAGACTCTTATGTGTTTTTGATGACTGAATTATGAAATATATGCAACTATATGCCCTTTAGAATTTTGACTGGTTTCATTTCTAATTTGTGTTAATTACTCAATTGGTATACTCATTTCTTGTTTAAGGTTTTTATACTTGAAATGCTTCCTAGCTGTGGGTGAAACTCAGTACTGTGATTTTTATGTTTGGATTATGGTTTATATGTTATGCATATTAGTCTTTCAAATGCTCATGATTTAGTGTTTGCTTTGGTTTCATGAAGTTTCTTCTCTCTTGTCTACAAACTGTTCAACCAAAACCCTAGAAAACCCTATTTTACTTTATTGTGTTTATTGAGATTGTGTTGGCTTGTTCTCTCATAGTCTGGGAACAATTTATGGCACTAACAGGAAGGAAATGATATTCATCTTATTGTTATGAAGACGACAGCTAATATTTCTAGGAAGCTAATTTATCATGCCATTTTGTAAGTAGATGGTAATGAATTTTGCAAAACCACTAAAAACCCACTTCCTAAATGACCTCATTTTATCTAGATCACAGGATGTTTTCCTAAACAATGAATGGATTTGTAGGAATCTTCCTTCGATTAACACTAAATTTCTCAAGTTTAATGGTGGTTGTTTTTTGAAGTGACATGTTTGAGGTTAAGTCAATACATATTTGATAATGTAATTGGTGCGATCTGGATTGATGGATCTTGCTTTTCATTTTAGAAAGGACTATTAAAAAGAATCCAAGAGAGAGTTGATATTGAGAGTTTAGCTTGGATTATTAATATCCATGCGCTATGTATGTAAAAAAAGATCTTCAGGCAGGCAGGAGGAATAGTAATAAAAATAATATCATTTTACTATTCAGTTTTGTGTTATGTTATTCACTTTCAGGTTGTGAAATCGTCTTAGTACTTACTCCAACGTATGCATTGAAAAGTATATGGTTGTAGTTGTTGATTTCGTAGCTATTGTTACTCTTTGGCTCATGATCCATATAGTAAGGGCCCGCCATCCTAGATTATGAAGCCTTTCTTTGATGTTAGTGTATCAATATCGTGCATGATAAGGTATCTAATTTTGTTTCTATATGAAATTGTAATTTTTGTCTGGTGTATTCTACGGTAGAATATTAATTCTTTAGTTGCATTTTCTTTTAGGTGTGAATAATTTCATGCAAGTAGCAATAGATCTATCGAAAAATTTGTCAATTGTTTATGAGTAATTTATTTATCTTGGATTTCATTTTGGTAGAAATATAAAGAACTTCATTTTGCAAATCTTGGTGTTTGATCACTCATGTGGTTTTACATAAACCACATTTTTTCAAATTGCAATTTAGTATCATCGTGTGAATTTCTCATTCAAGACACATTCCTCATTACAAATTCATTTTAATTATGTGATTGAATCTAGGAACTCTTGTAAACTGTAATTGTTGCTTTGTATTGAGCTTGCACAATTTTGACCCATTACTAGCCATCTAATATATCTGTCATGAAAATTATTTAAGAAATTGGCAAGTGTCAAATCACATTTTATGGTTCACTATTTGTTTGACAGATTTTGCTTATAAACTTTTCCTCTGATTAATTGTGTTCCCTCTAAAACATTTTCATATTCCTTGTGATACCATGACATTTTCCATTTCAATATATTGTGCCTCCAACATCAGTTTGTTTTGTCTTTCTCAAACTGGTGAAACATTCTGTCAACTAGCGGTATCGAATGTTTACATATATGCATTATATTATCATCTATAATTCCATGTCGTTCCATTATGATCTAAGAATGTAATGGCTTCATTCTTTTCAATGTGTTTAATTATATATTGCTAATTGTTATGTTACCTCCCATAAAGTTTTTTATTTTTTTATTTCTAATAGTGTTTATGTTATAATATTATTGCTTTGTATTTTATTTTATTTTTTGTATTATAAAGTTGTTAAATGTTAAATTTAAGTTAAATATTAAATGTTCTTTTGTTTTATGCTTTAAACTTTTAATAATATTAAGAACCTCATGCTCATAACTGGTCTTAAATTTAGTGGCAATGTCATGAACATTTCCACCACGTGGATTTTGTTAATAAAAACTTATTAAATTTACTTTTTTATATTTGTTTAAATTATCTAATATAAGCAATCACCTACATTCATTGTCGTGCTTAGTTTTTCATGTAAATACAAAAATGTATTTCCTTCAATTAAAACTATTTTATTGAGATACTATTTATTTTCAAACATTAGTTACTATGTGACCAATATAAATTATACACAATGTTATGAATGAAATGTTAAGGCTGACTACGAAGGAAACAACAAATTGAATTAGGGTTGTGAGCATTGTCCACTGGGGAGACATGAGGGGGCATGGGATATTCAACCCTCTAACTTCTATTTGTCATCTTAGGAACCCGTCCTTGCCACTCTGAATTCCTGTTGTAAGAGTTAGCTGAGAACTAAAGCATGCGTTAATGGCCATGGGGGTTGCACATTAATGGGCATGAGAGTTGTGTTAAGAGTTAGGAGGGCCAAGAATGGGATGAATTTATGAAGTTGCAACCCAGTACAACAGAGACCCTCATACCATTGACCTTGGACCCAAGAAGGAAGCCACACGTGAAGGAGGAGAGATGCATGGGACATTGGGTGTGTCCTGTAATTTTGTGTTTTCCCTTTATCCTTGAATGTTTTGTGAAATCAACAAGAGAATTGGTAGTGCATGTGCATTATTCTCCATTCTGAACCTATGAGGAAGAATCGTTGTGGAAGCAGTTGTGCATGCATTGCATACCCAACAACGATCATGTAAAACCTTGTATCTTGAGCAAAAGCAGAATGGAGAGAGCGTTGAAATTGTTTGGACTATGGAAACGAGGGAAGGCATGAATGTCTAGCGTTTTAGCAGTCAGGACCATACATACCTACCCAGGACAACACTGAGGGAAAGGGTGCCAGAGGGACTGTGTAACAGAGAAGGGGAACCTACTCGGGCTATGAGTGGAGGTGATGGGGGTTCTCTGGCTAGTTGAAGCACACTGAGATGCATATCGCTCTGTGACAGAGCTCATTGGCTTAGTTTCCACCTTTCTAGTCTCTCTAGTGTTTGATAAACCAAAAAAGGGGTTAGCTTAGCATGAGAAACTGTGTATAGGGATGTGAGAGAGCATGAGTGTAAATATCCTTAGTGTATAACCCAGCCCAGCTTGGGGGTGGTCTCTCAACTAAAATAATATAGGCTGAATAAAGACCTGCGGTTGGGTGGAACATTGGCCTCACCTAGCGAATTGCTTGGATAGCTTTTGTTAAAAGATAAGTGACATATTTCTTATATGCCCAACAATTCCATGTGACGGTTGCTTATTATTTCTGCTGCATGGAATGTTATAACAGCTTGAATTATGTTATGCAATGAATGTGCATTTTGGAAAAGAGATATATGTTGTGAATGAGTTGTTTTTTTTCATGTATGTGATGAATAGACTAGTTTAGGCATGGATTGTGCTTGTATTTTGTTATGCTTGCAGCTATGATTGTCTAGATTGCATGTGCATGTAAATTATACATCCCATGAAGATTTAACACGGTCATCTGAGGCTTGAATAAGTGCCTCAATGACGAATTGGAAGCCAGCTAAGTGATAGGATTGTGGATTGGAAGAACAATGGTTAGTTGTAGGATTGAAATTGCTAAGCTAATCACCTGAAACTCGATGGAAAAATTGGTTAAGTATTGAGCAGGCAGTGGTTGTCGATGCCATAGTGCCAATTATGGAAGTTGGGAATCAGAACTGTGTAGCGGCACCAAGGACATGTTCCGACTTTCGACTCCTAATTGTATGGATGGAAGCGAAATTGACATTGGAGGTTTAATGGAGGGTTGAAGTTGGCGGTCCCAACTTTAAACTCCCAACGTCAGAAGCATTAGAGTCAGGAAGCCAAGAGTGTTTTGGTTGAAAAAAACTTCATCGTGTTGACTTCCAACTCTCGACCTTAAAATATTGGGATCGGAAGGTCGAAAAGTAATTGTGGAAACTCAATTTTGAGGTGCTGAATTCTGACTTTTGACTTCCGACTTTCTACATCTGAATATCAGAGTCAGGAAGTGAGGAATTTGTGCTAAAATTGTTGGATTTTTCAAATTTTGACTCTCGAAGTCGGAAACATCGAAGTAAGGAAGTTGAAATTGTTTTATGTGAAATTCATTTTGTAGTTCTGATTTTCAAATTCAAACATTGGAAACATTGGAGTCGAGATGGATCGTGAAGCTCATTGTGGTTTTGACTTCTAATATTGACATATCAGATTTGGGAAGTTGGGGACAATTTGGAATGAAATTGTTTTCTTTTCTGACATTGGCATATCAGAGTTGGGAATTCGGAAAGGATTTGTGAAGGATTGGAGTGTGGTTTCGACATCTCACTCCTGACGTACGGAGCATAGTAGTAAGAGTCTAGAAGTTGAGAATGGTTATTAACAAGCCAATTTTATGTTCTGATTTCTGATTTGTGATGTTAGAACAATAGGAAGGGCTTGTAAATGTCAACAAAGTAGAATTGGTCTATTGGGATTTTGGATTTAGCAATCAGGATGGATTATAATTGTTAGTTTTGGTTATTAGGCCAAGTTAGTGACCGATTATGTAAGACTAATGATTGATTAAGAATTATATCCTATGGATGTCTTTGTTTCTATGCTATTAGTATCAATTGGTCAATGGAAAATTTCATAGGATGGTATCGGGTGAGAAAAATAAATTAAATTAGATCGCTTGTAATGGTTCCCCGTCGATTTAAAAGGTTACTGAGGCGACTGGGACATGACAAAGTGCTATCAAGGAAAACGATTGTAATGCTAGGTATGTTTGGGCCATGTTAATGTTTTCTGCAAGAAATTCAGAGATGCACAATAGTGTATATGCTTTCAATTTGATAAAATTTCCCATAATGGTAGTTTCGAGTGTTAGGATTAATTAATCCTCCTTTGTCCAATATAGTCTGTTTGGTCATTTTGCCTAACTTAGGGGGTTATTATTATTGTACTAGAGAGTGGGGGACACACCTAGATGTTATCTACCACTTACTACATGTACATGCATGATTTTATGTGCCTCTGGGAGCAATCCCTACATTATAGGATCACACTCTGAGTGCCACCAGTATCCTCCATCAGTTGGTCATGGTAGGTAAGCAGTTATGTTGAGTTAACCTCCATTTACAATCAGTTAGATCAATTTGATAAAATTTCCCATAGTGGTAGTTCCGAGTGTTAGGATTAATTAATCCTCCTTTGTCCAATATAGTCTATTTGGTCATTTTTCCTAACTTAGGGGGTTATTATTATTGTACTAGAGTGTGGGGGACACACCTAGATGTTATCTTCCACTTACTGTATGTGCATGCATGATTTTATGTGCCTCTGGGAGTAATCCCTACATTATAGGATCCCACTCTGAGTGCCACCACTAGCCTCCATCAGTTGGTCCTGGTAGGTAAGCAGTTATGTTGAGTTAACCTCCAGTTACAATCAGTTAGATCAATTTCAATTAGCCTAGTGCTAGTTTTGCATGCATTAAGGGAGAGTGGTGCCTTTTTCCCACCTACCTCATCAGTTAACTAATTGTAGACTGATTTAGACATCTAGAGTTATACTAGTGAGTTCCAGCAGTGATTTAGACACACCGAGTTAGCTATTCATCCAACCTGAGCTGGTAGATTTGAATCATATCCACAATATTCAAATTCTATTTATTGTATAATCATTGTATTATCGATCAATGAATGAATATTAATGTTGTGATTATCTGAGCAATTCTTGTCCAATTTATCTGAAATTTGTGGCATGAATTTCTTGTTCAGTGTACATTATCTTTAATTAGTCCATTCCATAATTCCCTTCCTACAAAATTCATATTTTAATGTAGTTCAATGGTTCACAAATTGAACATGGTATTAGAGCCTTGTTCATGCTGGAAACAAACCTTATCCGACCTCCATTTTACACCAGAACCAACTGAGTTTCCACATAATTCCTAGAATTATTGCCTTGCTAACTCTAGATTATGTTCATAGAAGTCTCTGAAGGTGTGACGGACTCTGAAAACATGAACATGTCAAGGTGGAAAGGTTTGAACTGACATATTATTACCAATTGGTTTGTTTTATAGTGATATTTTGTAGGTACAACTTTAATATGGATTCAAGATTATCAGTTCCTCTTCTTACTCCATTCACAAGATATTCATAGTGGAAATTGAAGATGATTTCAGCTCTTAAGAGACAAGGTATCTATGAGGTATCTATTGGAATTGGTAAAGAGTCTTATGAAGATGAGAATGACTAGCTAAATGAAGGTGATAGATATTTTGGAAGGATATGTCTGGCCTTTTCTCCAATCTTGCGCTACCTTATTGATTCTGCTAAATACCCAAAGGATATCTGGACATAATTGGATAGAACCTTTGCAAAGCACAATGCGGATCACTCTTGCAATTTGGAGAGAACACCCAGCACCACAAGAGTTTGTTGTTCAAAATTATCGGCCTCTATTCTCTCTAATGAAGTTGTTTAAGATGAAGAAGAAACATACTCTTCAACATAATCAATTCGAATTGAAGAAAGTATCCTTGGAGTGACTCCTTCTCTTGATGCTCCGGAAGTTTACAAGATCTCTGATATCTCATATTCTCATATAGATGATCCAGAAGAAGAAATTCAAATATTTTTTATTGAAGAAAAAACCTCCTTCTATTCTACTCAGGCATTCTTCAGTGATTCTTCTATTTTAAATTATGTGCAAAGTTTGCCAGAGATTGATTTAGAAAATGAAGAGGAATTCAATTTCTCTCTCTCTAATGTTGTTGCTAGTGTGCAGAAAAGTAATACTTTGGATGTTTTGGAAGAAATATCAGATTTTAGGAGTGATTCATTCACTCTCATTGATCTAGATCTTCCAACAAATTCCTACATCATTGCTTGCACCAATACTCAGAGTTTTGTTAAAGAAGGAGAAAATTGTGCATCTACCATATCCATGGAGCACTTGGAACATTTGTTCCACACTCTTGGATCTCATATGGCCTTATTTGGATCTGACATGACCTTATTTGGTTCGAATTTTAAGTTTCAAGAGCCTCCAGTCATGCTTGTAGTTTTTCTGATCAATTTTGGTGTGAAAAATCAAGTACCTCAAGTCTCTTTTAAAATCGATGTTGGGGATTCGATGTTAGTTTTCTCTCATGAGTTTGCGGATATTAGATTTTGTGAATCATTGGATATTTTAGAAGATATATCATATTATGGATCTCAAGAATTCACTCTCCATGGTCCTAGGGCTTCTCTACCTTTCTACTTGATCACATGCTCATCTCCTCACAATACTAGTAAAGATGGAGACATCCTTCATTTGCTTGGACACTTGCTCCTAACACTGGGAGCTGAATTTACCTCATACGGTTTGATGTTCAAGGGTGAAAAATACAGTTTGTTTGAGTTTACCTAATAGGGTTCGAATTCTCAATATTTTTTCTCTCTCTCATCAGTTGATTTCATTGCTCTACATGGGTCCATTTTTCATCTTGCACCCATCTATGTTCCTGATTCAGTTGAGCATATTCCTCTTCTTCCAAAGAGGAAAATTCCTCTAGACATAATCATTTAGTTTTGAGAGGTTCACATGCATAGTCCCAGGATGATGATGCACATAAGAACCAATATTCTGCATTACTGCTGCACAGTGTTGCATATTACAACAAACGTTTCACAAGTTTTTTCTCAAAGAGGAAAATTTTCTCTTAAGTATAACTTTTTTTTTTACCTGCTTATTTTGAGGTGGGGGGGCGGTTCCCATGAGGTTTTCCCCATTTTTCTTAGTTTATTAAACAATATTATATTTCATTTAGATTGTATGGGTTACTTTTGTCCTAGTTGTTAGGGCCCAAGTTGTCCAAAGTTAGGATTAAGGGGAGGTGTTAGGATTAATTAATCCTGATTTGTCCAATATAGTCTATTTGGTCATTTTTCCTAACTTAGGGGGTTATTATTACTGTATTAGAGTGTGGGGGACACACGTAGAGGTTTTTTTCCACTTAATACATGTGTGTGCATGAGTTTATGTGCCTCTGGGAGAAATACCTACATTATAGGAGCCCACTCTGAATGCCACCAACATCCTCCATCAGTTGGTTGTGGTAGGTAAGCAATTATGCCGAGTTAATCTATAGTTACAATTAGTTAGATCACTTTCAGTTAGCCTAGTGCCAGTTTTGCATGCATGAAGGGAGAGTGGCACCTTTTTCCCACCTACCTCATCAGTGAACTGATTGTAGACTGATTTAGACATCCAGAGTTAGACTAGTGAGTTCCAACAGTGATTTAGACACACTGAGTTAGATATTCAGCCAGCTTGAGTCGGTAGATTCAAATCCTATCCATAGTATTTGAATTATATTTATTGTATAATCATTGTGTTATTGATTAATGAATGAAAATTAATGTTGTGATTATCTGAGCAATTCTTATCCGATTTATCTGAAATTTGTGGCATGAATTTCATGTTCAGTGTACATTCTCTTTGATTATTCCACTGCATAATTCCCTTCCTATAGATTTCATATTTTCCTGTAGATCAATGGTTCATAAATTTGACATGGTATCATAGCCTTGTTCAGGATAGAAACAAACCTTGTTTGACCTCCATTTTTCACCAGAAGCAGTTGAGTTTCCACATAATTCCTGCAATTATTTCCTTGCTAAATTTGGAATATGTCTAGAGAAGTTTCTGCAGGTGTGACAGAATCTGAAAAAGTGCACATGTCGAGGTGGAAAGGTTTGAACTGACATATGATTGTGAATTGGTTTGTTTTGCAGTGATATTTTGCAGGTACAAAATTAATAGGATTCGAGATTATCAGTTCCTCTTCTTACTCCATTCATAAGATATTCATAGTGGAAATTGGAGATGATTTCATATCTAAAGAGTCAAGGTCTCTATAGGTATCTATTGGACTTGGTAAAGTCTTATGAAGACGAGAATGACTGGCTAAATGACGATGATAGAGATTTTGGAAGGATATGTCTGTCCTTTTTTCCAAGCTTGTGCTACCTTATTGATTCTATTGAATACCTAAAGGATATCTGGACAGAGTTAGATAGAACCTTTGGCAAGCACAATGAGGATAATTCTTGAAATTTGGAGAGAACAAATAGCACCACAAGAGTTATTTCTTCAAAATTATTAGCCTCTATTCTCTCTGATGAAGTTGTTCAATATAAATAAGAAGCAAAATCTTCAACACGGTCAATTCGAATTGAAGAAAGTCTCCTTGGAGCGACTCCTTCTCTTGATGCTCCAGAATTTTATGAGATCCCTGATATCTCATATTCCCGTATAGTTGATCTAGAAGAAGAAATTCAAATATCTGTTATTGAAGAAAAAATATCCTTCTATTCTACTAAGGAATTCTTCAGTGATTCTTCTATTTTAAATTATGTGCAAAGTTTTCCAGTGATTGCTTCAGAAAATGAAGAGGAATTTGACTTCTCTCTCTCTAATGTTGCTTCTGGTGTGAAGAAAGTAATACATTGGATGTTTTGGAAGAAATATCATATTTTAGGAGTGATCCATTCCCTCTCATTGATATAGAGCTTCCAACAAATTCATACATGATTTCTTGCATCAATACTCAGAGTTTTGTTGAAGAAGGATAAAATTGTGCATCTACCATCTTAGTGGAGAACTTGGAACCTTTGTTCCACAGTATTGGATCTGATATGAACTTATTTAGATCTGATATGACCTATTTGGTTCGAATTTTAAGTTTCAAGAGCCTCCAGTCATGCTTGTATCCTTTCTCATCAATTTTGGTGTGAAAAATCAAGTACCTCAAGTCTCTTTCAAAATTTCTACTGGGGATTCGATGTTAGTTTTATCTCATGAGTTTGTTGATATTATATTTTGTGAATCATTGTATATTTTACAATATATATCAGATTATGTATCTCAATCATTCTCTCTCCATGGTACCATGACTTATCTACCTTTCTACTTGATCACATGCTCATATCCTCACAATACTAGTAAATACAGAGACATCCTGCATTCACCTGGACACTTGCTCCTAACACTCAAAGATGATTTTACCTCATATGGTTCAATATTCAAGGCTGCAACATATAATTTTCTTGAGTTTACCTCATATGTTTCAAATTCTCATGCACTTTTTCTCCCTCATTAGTTGATCTGAGTTGCTCTACATGGGTCTCGTTTTCATCTTGCAATTGTCTATGTTCTTGATTCAATTGAGCATATTCCTCTTCTTCGAAAGAGGAAAATTACTCCAGACATAATCATTTATTTCAGAGAGGTTCACATGCATAGTCATAGGATGTTGATGCACAAAAGAACCAAGATTCTGCATTACTGCTCCACAATGTTGTAGATTGCAACAAATGTTTCACAAGTTTTTGCTCAAAGAGGAAAATTTTCTCTTAAGTATAGCTTCTTTTCCTGATTTTACCTACTTATTTTGAGGGGGGTCCCATGAGTTTTTCCCCATTTTACTTAGTTTATTAACCAATATTTTTTATTTATTTAGATTGTATGGGTGCCTATTCGCCTAGTTGTCAGGGCCCAAGTTGTCCAAAGTTAGGATTAAGGGGGGGGTGTTAGGATTAATTAATGCTCCTTTGTCCAATACAGTCTATTTGGCCTATTTGGTCACACACCTATAGGTTATCTTCCATTAAACACATGTGCATGCATGAGTTTATGTGCCTCTAGAAGCAATCCCTACATTATAGGAGCCCACTCTAACTGCCACCAGTAGCCTCCATCAGTTGGTTGTGGTAGGTAAGCAGTTATGATGATTTAACCTCCAGTTACAATTAGTTATATCACTTTCAATTATCCTACCGCCAATTTTGCATGCATGAAGGGAGAGTGGTGCCTTTCCCCCCCCCTACCTCATTAGTCAACTGATTGTAGACTGATTTAGACATCTGGAGTTAGACTAGTGAGTTCCAGCAGTGATTTAGACACACTAAGTTAGATATTTAGTCAGCTTGATCTGGTAGATTCGAATCCTATCCACAATATTCAAATTCTATTTATTGTATAATCATTGTATTATTGATCAATGAATGAAGATTAATGTTGTGATTATCTAAGCAATTGTTGTCCTATTTATATGAAATTTGTGGCATGCATGTCTTATCTAGTGTACATTCTCTTTGATTATTCCACTTCATAATTCCCTCCTATAGCTTTCATATTTTCCTGTATATCAACGGTTCACAAATTTAATGATGTTAGAACACTAGGAATAGCTTGTAAATGTCAACAAAGTGGAATTGGACAATCAGGGTTGTGGATTTAGAAATCATGATGGATTATAACCATCAGAATTGGTTACTAGGCCAAGTTAGTGACCGATTATGTAAGGCTAGGATTGATTAGGAATTCAAGCCTATGGATGTCTTTGTTTCTGTGCTATTGGTATCAATTGGGAAAAGGAAAATGTGATAGGATGGTATCAGGTGAGAAAAAAAAATTAGGCCGCTTGTAATGGTTCCTCGTTCACTTAAAAGGTTCCCAAGGTGACTGGAGACATGATAGAGTGGCATCAAGGAAAACGGTTGTAATTCTAGGTATGTTTGGGCCATGTCAATGTTTGCCGCAAGAAATTCAGAGATGCACAGCAATGTATATGCTTTCAATTTGATATAATTTCTCATAATGGTAGTTTTGAGATGCATATATGGGATAAAAGAACCAAAGAATTTGTAATACTGAGATTGATTTCAATAAAGAATGATAAATGTGTATTATTTCCAGTGTCTAATAATTATTTCTATAAATTTATACTTCTTGCAGTTGATAGTTTTGAATAGATGCAACAGAGAATAACCAATAAAATAAAAGAATCCCAAGAGTGATGGTGACCATGAATGACTCCCAACACCCCTGTGACCATGATGACGATGTCCTTAGGGAGAATGTGTAGGAAGAAAATGCTAAGACAAAATATAATGGGAGAAGAGATCAGATCACTCCCTAGAACTTGGTTGAGACAATGAGAAGTTTTAACAAGAGGTTGATTAAATCCCAGGAGGAGCAGAACCAAATCAATGTTTCCATTCTTCAAAGCCTCACCAATATTCAACAGCGAGCCAATCTTGGGTCTAATCCAAGTGATGTGTGTCAAGTAATTGCAAAGAGTCAATTTAGTGGCTGCTCCTAAAGAGGACGTTGAGTCTAAGGAATAGAAGCAGAGCATGTAGGGCATCTCCATCATGATATCCCTCCAGCAGGTTGGGTGACTCTCAAAGTAATCCAAAGCACACTTCCCGTAGGTTTAGTAGCAAGATGAATTCTAGAAGAATTCTACAAGGGAAAGTTAGAAAGGCAAGACCTACCACATTTGACAGAGAAAATAAGATCGATTAAGAAGCATAAGCATGGTTACTAGAAATGAAGAAATATTTATGTATTCATCACTACTCAGACAATGAAAAGGCCAAAATTGATAACTATAACCTCAATGGGCGAGGTTGAATCTGGTGGGAGGACCTCATTTAAGAAAAAAGAATTAAGGAGAGGAAGATCATCTAGGAGTGATTCCAAACTACTTCAAGGAAAAATACTTATCTGCGAGTTATTATTACAACAAGAGGAAATAGTTCCATGAGATAAAGTTGGCACAAAAATACATGCAAGAGCATGCCTAAAAATTTCTAGAATTTTTGAGGTATGTGGGTTACATAAAGAATGAAAGAGTCAAGATCCAAAGCTTCCTTGGAATTCTGCCTCAAAATTTAAGAGAGAGATGATTCAATTTGTTAACCCTCCTAGTCTTGATGACTCCATTAGAATGTGTTAGAAAATTAGGATCGAAAAGCAATAACAATTAAACAAGATGCAAATATTAAACACATTACAAGAGAGACATATATATATAACTTGGTTCACCCAAGGTGGCCTACGTCCACAAAGAAATTGTAAGTCCTTTATTATTATACCATCCAGCAAAATGAAGGGATACAACCTATAACAACCCTATTTCCCTTCATCTTCACTCTCTCACAGTCTCTCTCACAAAATCAAAGAGATCATTTTTACAATGTTGCAATAAAATACACAGTCGTATTACAATGCTTTCCTTTTATAGAGGAATTACCATGGGAAAATACCATAGGCCCACAAATCGTTGGCCAACAAACATCCCAAAAAATTTATTTTGGGGGCCCGTTGGCCCCCGAACCCCTACGGGGGGTTGATGTCCCCCCACACCACCCTACTGGGACAAGTGTACAGTAAGAATAGGGTACAAACATGGCTGAACAATAACATCTCTAAATATGGAAGATCAGGCTCCACAACCAACAGAATTCCCACACATTGCTATGAGTAGAGTAAAGGTAGGTCAAAATTTAACACAAAATGGAAAGGGAAGAAAAAGGGAAGGTTTGAACAAAGTAAGGGTGGATTAAACCCCCATTTATAAATCATCCAAGAAATTTTCAGTCAGGGAAGCAAGCGAGAGGTGGAGGTAAGCCAGTGGTAGCAACAGAAAGTGGGTTGATTCAATGCTGGGGTTGTGGAGAAAATCACATGCAGGAACTGCTCGCAATAGAGAGAGAACCATCGGAGGTTGCACAATCTGGAAGAAGATGTTAGAGTAGAATATATGGCCAAAGAAACTCCCATAATCTATGCAATGCAAGAAAATCGCTAAGCATACCATCAATCAGTGGTGGTGGAAGTTGGAGGTAAGAATACTATGCAATATATGTATGTTTTGATAGATCCAGGATCTACTCATAGTTATATTGATCCAAAAGTGGTTGAATATTGTTTTCTTAGAAAAGTGCAGCATGCTAGGTATTGGCTAGTACAATTAGCCACTAGTACAAAGAGGAAGGTAAGTGAAGTGGTGATGGAGTGCCCCATAAAGTTGAATGGATTCCTCACTAAAGTAAATCTAAATGTACTTCCATTAGGATCTTATGATGACCTCATTGGCATGAATTGGTTGGAGAGGCATAGAGTCAAGATGGATTGTTATGAAAAATTTCTTGAATGCATTGATGAAGAGGGAAGGCCAAGAGTGGTAAAAGGAATTCCCAATCAGGTATTAGTTAGGAAGATATCATCCTTGGAAATAAGGAAATATTGCAAGAAAGGTTTCTAGTTGTATGCATCCCATGTATTAGATTCCCTAGAAGACAAAGGTCCCAGGATAGAAGACTACTATCTCTTGCAAGAGTTTCAAGATGTATTTCCAGATGAAGTTATGGGACTACCACCGGAAAGGGATATTGAATTCACCATTAAAATCGTCCGAGGGGAAACACCAATCTCCAAATATCCTTATAGGACGAGCACTCCAAAACTTATAGAATTCAAGATGCAACTACATGAATTGATGGATAATAAGTATATTAGACCCAGTGTGTCTCATTGGGGAGCACCAATGTTTTTTTTCAAAAATAAAGATGGAACCTTGATGTTGTGTACCCCTTGCCCAAAATTGATGACTTATTTGATCAGATGAAATGGGGCCAAAGTGTTTTCCAAAATTGATTTGAGGTTATGTTATCATCGAGTGAGGATAAAGGAAGAATAAATTCACAAGACTGCTTTCTGGACAAGGTATCGCCATTATTATTTCATGGTGGTGCCATTTGGTATCACTAATGCACCCACCACCTTCATGTTCCTCATGAACATCGTTTTCAACAAATACTTGGACAAAATCATGCTAGTATTCTTAGATTATATTCTTGTGTACTCCAGGAGTGAAGAAGAGCATGAGGAACACGTAAGAATGATGTTGCAAGTTCTTAGAGAGAATAAATTGTATGCCAAGTTGATAAAGTGCACTTTTTATCATCGCGGGGTACAATATTTGGGTCACATTATTTCAAAGGAAAGAATTGGAATGGACCCAAAGAAGATTGAAACCATAATGAATTGGCCTGCTCTAAGGAATGTTTCATATGTCATGTCTTTTATGGGTCTTGTTGGATATTACAGAATATTCATTGAAGGAATTTCTAGGATCACCCATCCAATTAAATCGTTGCAGAGAAGCAATGTTAAGTTTGTTTGATAAGAGAAATGTGAGGTGAGATTCCAACGATTGAAGGAATTGTTGACCAGCGCCCTTGTTTTGAATATTGGTGACCCAAGAAAGGAATTTGTTGTGTGTACTGATGCATGCATCGAGGTATTGGGATGAGTGCTTATGCAAGATGCATTTGCAATATGCTATGAGTCACGAAAATTGAAAGAGAACAAGAGGAACTATGTGATGCGTGACTTGGAATTGGACGCCATAGTGCACGTGCTCAAGATGTGGTGAAATTACCTGTTGGGTAGGATGTTTGAGCTCAAAACAAAGCATATGAGTTTAAAATATTTATTTGACCAGCCATTCTTAAATTCTAGGTAAGCCAAGTGGTTGGATTTCCTATCTGAATTTCATTTTGAAATTAAGCATGTGAAAGGAAAGGAAAACAAGGTTGATGATGCCATCAACATAAAGTTTCATATAGAAACTTTAGGAAGATGTGAATTAAAATTGAGGAAAAAGGTCCTTGAATCCCAAAGAAAAGATCAAGTCTATATACAAGTAAAGGAAAAATTTTAGCGAGGTGATCCAGATGGAAAGGGCATAGGTTATTAGCTCAAAGAGGATGGTATTATTGTTTACAAAGTTGGACTGCAAATTCCCAATGGTGGAGAGTTAAAGAAAATAATCATCGATGAAACACACCAAAATCCATACTCCAGACGTCCAGGATACTAAAAGACCATAGAAACAATAAGGAAACAATGTTTTTGGCATGGCATGAAGAAGGATATAGAAAAATATATCTCTAGGTGTTAGTAGTTCCAGCAGATCAAGGTAGTACATCAACATCCAGTAGGACTGTTGCAGCCTTTTCTCTTTCCAGACTGAAAGTGGGAAGTAATATCTATGGAATTCAGAACAGGATTTCCAAGGACAATGAAACAACATGATTTAATCATGGTGGTGGTGGACAAGTTTTCAAATGAAACTCATTTATCCTAGTCAAGTATACTCACAAAGAAAGTGACATAGAAATTATTTTCATGAAAAAGGTATTTTGACTACATGGGTTACCCAAGGAAATAATTTTAGACAGAAATGCAAAGTTCACATCAAAGTTTTGGAAAGGATTTTTTCTGGAGTTGGGGATTCAATTGAATTTTAGCACAACATATCATCCTCAAATAGATGGTCAGACTGAGAGGGTAGATGAAGTCTTGGAAGACATGTTAAGAATGTATGTGATGAACAAGCCATCAAGGTGGGAAGATTACTTGCAGTTGGTATAATTTTATTACAACGACATCAAGAAGCATCAGGAATGAGCGCATTTGAGTCACTATACGACAAGGGATGCAGAACTCCAGTGAGTTGGGATAGTTTTGTCAAAACCCCAAATTTTCACAAAAATTTAAAATTTTGTTAATACATTAAATGCTAATACTGCGGTTTACTAACAGCTAACAATTAGCTATGTAAGACACAGTTATCAGATTAGTTTATACATAATCTTGATTTAGTTAATTCAACATTAAACTATTTGTTACAAGGTTTAGGTTTAACTTGTGTTTAACTTGTGCAATACATCTTCTTTCCAATTTTTCTGATGAGTTTTAATTTGCGACAAGTAGGTGGAACTATCTTTGAATTCCGAGGCTTACTTAGCATTTTAAGCTAACGTAAGAAGCTTTCTTGTTCTTACAAGTTTCACAGGTATGAAAGATCGAATCACGTCTTTAATTCCATAAGCATCCAGCCATAATACTATTTCAAATAACTAGCTTAGTAAAATAAGCTGATATATATCAAGCTACTTCTTTGAGGTAAACAAGTAGTTTCTTTTTTTTCTTTCAGATATTCTTGTCAAAGAAATACTAGTAACAGAGTTTCCTTCTTAAATGTAAATAGTAATAGTAAATGCTTCCCTTGGTTCACAACCTATGATATTTGTTGTGAGTTACTTCTATTTAGAGCACATAACCTATAATGCTATGATCATCATTCTATCAGTATTATACATTATCAATTTATAATACTATTCTAACCAATTGCTTAATAAACTTAGTTTTTTATTATTATTATTTATGCATGTCTTATCAATTCTATAATACATTTCCTGTATTAAGTTTTGTCCATGAATAACTTTCAAGGTTGGTGTTTTTCTTCTAGAGCCAAACTTTTCATCTTATGTTAAATCTCAAGAATAACGTAAAACTATAATCCAAGTAATGAGAAACAACCACAAATTCTAAGATAAGATCCCATGGATCTGTATTAAGTAAAAGAGCTCATATGAAATGTTCTTACATTTCCCTTGCCATTACACAGTTTGCTACAAAACTTTGCTAGTTTCTAAGATTTATAAATATGCATAAACTATTTGTTTATCCACATAAAAGATTTCTTTAATGTTGCATTTGTATAATACTTATGATCCTACTCAAAACTATACTATGCGAAGTACTCAAGTTGAATGTTGGGTATTAATTTATATCACCATGAAAAGAACTGGAACTAAAATATAGTTATTCTTACACCATTAACTTGACTGTTTATAAGTCAATGATTTCATAATTTATCTTAAAATACTATAGGTAACAACTTAGTTATTACACCCTATTTCACAATGATGATATTACTATCAGCTTTGATGGTTTGTAACTATTCAAAAAGGGGTTAATTCTCACATATATACTATGCATATAACTAACGATAATGTTAATATAACTTTGTAACGTCTCCCCATGATACTCATTCGTATAACTTACTATGTAAAAAGAAACATAATCCTCACTATCTTTTACTAGCGATATCTCATAACATTGGTTATCGATAAATTATATAAGGTGTTTCTTTTGGGTTGCGAGGCTAAAGGATTATGTTATGTATTAAGTCAACATTATAATAATGTTGCAAACCCATGCCAATGATGAGATAAATACTAACATTAAACAATTATCATAATATATGAAACCCATGCAAACTATAGAGATCGTATGCTATTTGATGAAATCATCAGGTGATTAAATGATTATTATGAAACGCAGGTGACTATGGAAAGTCGACCCACTGCATGATTATAATGTTGCGACCACATGGAGGTTTCTTGGCCATGCACTGGTTGCATAAATAGTTGTCAACCCTAACCTTTAGCTTATTCGAGTTCCAACATTTGCATTGGCCCTGTGGGCTGCTCTGCAAGCTCCCATGGAGGCCATGAATAGAAAGTAGTTGCAGAGGCTCCCTCACTAGTCTTTGTCGTGTCCTACTCCCTTCAGTTGGGTTCTATTGTTCGCCTTCACTGTAATTTATTTCTTTTGGTCAAAGTTCACTGCCCTCCTTGCACATGTCTTTACACTCTGCCTGTGTCTTCTTTTTCTGTCCTTCTATCATGGTCTGTCGTTGGTGAAAGCTTGAGCTTATTGTGTGTGATTGAAAATCTCCTTCGTCTTAGGGTTTTAGTTTTCCTGCTTGTATGCTGGTAACAGTCCAACTCCATGCTTATTGACTTCTTCACAGCCTTTGCTCAGGCTTACCCACACCTCTGCTGATAGTTGTGAAAAACACCGGAGTCCCGTCGTCTCCATCCTCGGCGAGAATGAGGGTTTGGCTCTTTTTAGCGTTGGTCGTGGTGTTACTGTTCGTCTGGGGCTCCATCGCTTTCACTTCTAGTTAAGGTGAGTAAAAAAATAATTAAGAGCTATTGCTGTTTATTGTTCTTTTCCACATAAGGGTTTCGATTTAAACCCTTGATGTTCGCAAGGTGACTTCGGCTTTAAGCTATGCCTTGTAAAGCTCTCCTCTCCTATTAAGGTTGAACTTACAGTTTTGTAATATTATGTTTATACTTGTTCATACTCCAAAGCACGATGTGGATACTCGGCTCTTAGCTGAGTTTTTGTACTTTGTTAATGTTTTGACTTACATTCAGCCTTCAGGCTCGTGGATATAATGTAAATATCTTTAGGACAATCTGTCTTAAACTTAAACTGGTTCTCCTTTATGTAATTGTATTTTATCTCTGTGTAAATGAATTTAAATTGTTCTTTTAATGGTTATATAAAAAGAAATAAGTTTATTGCTTATCTTGGGTTACTACTGTAATGGTTTTGTATATTTTAAAGAAAACTGAGTAATTTTAGCTCAGAATTACGAGCTAGGGTTTTAACCCTATTTAACTTGTAAAAAGATATTTTCTATATTGTTAATAAATAGATTAGATTACTTTTAATAGAATTTTAAACCATTTCAGTACTCAAGGATTTCTAGGTTAGGGTTTAATGAATTAAACTATGGTTCTTATTTTAAGATTCCTTCATTTTGTTTAAAGAATTGTTAATTTATAAACGATATTATTTATGTAATACTATTATCTGTATATAATATAAATACTTAAGCTTGTATTTGTGCATACACTTATTTAATAAAGACTGTGACTAATCTGTATTAGTTTAGTTCATTCAGTAGTATTATTTCAGTTAGCTTACTAAGAAATGAAATAAGGGTTACGACCCTGCCATTATTCCTTTACATGCATAATCTGTTTATATAACCATTTCTTGTTATAATACTTATTAATTTAAACATAAATTACTGTCGTATCTTAGTTATTTTAATTATATAAATAAATTACTGTTGGAGCTATATAGTTCTCTGTTAAGATACTCTTTATCTTTAGATTAATTTGTCTTTAGAAATATATATGTTACTAAACTCTATCTAGGGTTCAAATAGTTGCGAGTTAAGTTTATTATTATTATCAGTAAAAGAAATAAACTAAAAGAACCATACTTAATTATTTGCTTAACATAAAAAGATAGGAATTATATCTAAGTTGTTTCTATCTTCTCTGTTTCAGGACAGTAGTGTAGTTTACAGAAGAAAGTACTGTATAAAAGAAATAACTTACCTACTTGAACAACTCGTGAATATAATACATTGCTATTAGTAAAAATAATATGGCTATTTCTTTTTCTAGCATTCTTAATACACAGTCTGGTTTTAACAATAAACCTAACTAGGCAGATTAATATTCTTTTCTGAAAGCAACTATATACAGAAAGAAAAGATTCCAACATTCTGAAATACATAATAACTTTATTCAATCAGATTTCTATCATATCTTTCATCTATTTAAATTATATTGCATGTGCTAGAGTATGGTCTGGTCCATTCCAGACGGGGAAAAACACAGGTTAGGATTATTTCATCAAATACAGATTCAATATTCAAATAACTAAAAGATTACAAGCTTTAACAGTTCACTACAAAACATGTAAATCATTCATTATTCATTCATTCTCAAATATAAACTTTTAACACAGTAAATAAAATACTGTAGAACCTGCTTTAAGCTAGACAACAACAGTGTTGGGAGGCTGTTCCTCCCTACCAAATCCTAGAGAGCGCTCAAACAGCGACTTCTCAGGACCCCCGAGCCTATTTCTGGTCTCCTTGGCTGAGAACTGGTGGAGCATGCAACAAGATACTAGCCCAATGACTCAGTACTAACTCTGCACTCAGCAGTAAGATCCTTCAGTTGAAAAGCTGCACTAGATCACTTTCTGTAGTTTACTCCTCAAACACATTCCACAAATTCCCTTCCCAATGAAATCCTATGAAGTACATTCACCTGAATGGTTCTCTTCTTGGAATGAGCAGCCTCATCTCTCTTCCATGGGTATTTTTATTAAGATTTCCTAGGTCTTTTTGGGCTAATTGTCATTAATTGAGCCACTTGTTGTGATCCCACTTTCTTGGGGGATCATGACCCCAAATGTAGGGAGGTTGCCACCTGCAACATTGGAAGTGTTTGAGGATGCTGTCACTTGTCTATTTTCTCTCCACCCAGTCTCCTCCACCAACTTGACCAGTAAACACTCTTTTATCAACTCTCCCAAGCAGTTGTCTCCACTTTTATTTATTTATAATTAAAATATTTATAATTACATTCACATCCTTGACTCTACTGAGTCATCATTTACAACTTAGCATAAAATTTAACATATTGTCCTGAAATAAAATCAAATATGATAATATATTTTTTTACAAAATTGGGGCATGTGACAAGTTTAGTGAGAAGGGTAGTGGTTGGTCCAGATATGCTCTAGGAGATGGAGGAGGAAGTAGGAAATATCATGAAGCATTTAAATGCAACACATGACATGAATAAGACTTGTGAATATCTAAAAAGAATGCAAAAGGAATTTTAAGTTGGGTATCATGTTTACTTGAGGGTGAAACCCAAGAAAAGTTCCATAAAATTGTGCCAAGTTGGCACCACAATATTGTGGATTGTTTGAAGTCCTTGATAGGATAGGACTAGTTGCATATAGGATTGCATTAATTATTGATATCAGAGTGCATAATGTTTTTCATGTTTATTTTCTTAAGAGATATGTACATGAACCTAATCACATAATTGATTGGAATGTAATTCAGGTGGAACCTGAGGGATAATTCCAGGTGGAGCCTACATGCATCCTCGATAATAAGGTGACAATACTCGAACCAAAACATCAAGCAGGTGAAGGTGTGGTGGAAGCAACTTGGACCAGATGAGGCTACCTAGGAGCTGAAGGATGCCATGAGAGAGTCATATCCATTTTTGTTCAGTTTTGAGAACACCGAGGACAATGTTGTTTTTAGGGGGATGGGATTGTATGTCCCCATTTTGACCATTGTTGTATATATTTGCTTATAATGTGAATATTGTGCATATGCGATGTATGGTTCATAGTGTGGAGCTCAAGGCTAAGGTCCCACTATTGAATGCCCAAGTTATAGAGGCAAGTGTTGTGTATTTTGAAGCCATGTACAATGTAACCACATGTAAATGTTTATAATATGAAATAAAATGTCTAAGGCTGACTATGGAGGCAACAACAAATCAAACTCATTGGGGCTATGTGTGATCCAATAGGGAGAGGTAAGGGGGCATGGGAGAGTCAACCCTCTAACTATATTTTGTCATCTTAGGAACCCATGAAGGTGTCCTTTCCACTCTTAATTCTTTCTATAAGAGTTAGCTGAGAATTGAATCCTTCTTTAATGGGTATGGGGGTTGCATACAGAGTTAGGAAGGCCAAGCATGGGTTGAATTTATGAAGCTATAACCCAGTACAAAAAATACCCTTATACCATTGACCTTGAAACCAAGAAGGAATCCACGCATGAAGGAGGAGAGACACATGGGACAAGGGGGTGTATCCTATAATTTTGTTTTTTTCCTTCGTCCCTAAACAATGTGTGATAAAGAACATTGGCTTAGTTTCCACCTTTATAGTTTCCCTTTGTGTTTGATAAACCCAACAAGTGGTTGGATTAGCATGAGTGAATGTGTATAGGGATGTGAGAGAGTTGGAGTGTAAATATCATTAGTGGATAACCCAACCCAGATTGGGGGTGGTCTCTTAGCTAAAATAATACAGTTTGGACAGAGACCTATGGTTGGGTGGAACGTTGACCTCACTTATCCAATTGCTTAGACAACTTTTGTTAAAAGATAAGTGCCATGATTCTTATATGCCGAATAATTCCATGTGATGGTTGCTTATTGTTTTTGTTGCACGGAATGCTTTGACAGCTTGAAATTATGCTATGGAAAGACTATGCATTCTTGAAAAGAGATATATGTTGTGAATGAGTTGTTTTTCATGTCTGTGATGAATAGACCAGTTTAGACATGGGTTGTGCTTGTATTTTGTTATGCGTGTAGATATGGTTCTCTAGATTAAATGTGCATGTAAATTATAAATCCCATGCATATCTAATAGGGCCATTGAAGGCTTGGATAATTACCTCAATCATGAATTAGAAGCAAGCTAAGTGATAGGCTTGTGGATTGGAAGAACAATGGCTAGTTGTAGGATAGAAATTGCCAATTCAATGGCCTCAATCCGGATGTAAAATTTGGTTAATTATTGAGCAATTAAGTGTTGAGCGGGCGGTGGTTGTTAACACGCCGACGTGTCGACAACGGTAGTGTCGAATGTGGAAGTCGAGAATAAAAAAGGCATAGCAACTCCATGGACATGTTTTTCATGTCTGTGATGAATAAACTAGTTTAGGCATGGATTGTGCTTGTATTCTGTTATGCTTACAACTATGATTGTCTAGATTGCATGTGCATGTAAATTATGAATCCCATGAAGATCTAATAGGGTCACTGGAGGCTAGAATAAGTGCCTCAATCATGAATTTGAAACAAGCTAAGTGATAGACTTGTAGATCCGAAGAGCAATGGTTAGTTTTAGTATTGAACTTGTCGAGTCAATGGCCTCATTCTAGATGGAAAAAATGGTTAAGTGTTGAGATAGAAGTGGTTGTTAAAGCACCGACCTGTCGATGTCACAACGCCGACTACGAAAGTCGAGAATAAAAAATATGTAGTAGTGGTATGGACATGTTTCGACTTTCGACTCTCGACTATACGAATGGCTGTGAAATCAACATTGAAGGTTTGGAAAAGAGTTGAAGTTGGTGGTCTTGAATCCCAATGTCGAAAGTGTCGGAGTTGAGAATTCGGTAGTGTTTTCATTGAAAACAACTTCACCATGCCAACTTTCGACTCTCGGCCTTAAAATATTGGGATCAGAAGGTTGGGAAGTAATTGTGGAAACTCAATTTTGGGGTGTTGACTTCTTAATTCCGACTTCAGAATATCGGAGTTGAGAAGTCAAGAGGAATTTATGCCAAAATTATTGAAGGTTCTGACTTCTAACTCCTGAATCCCGACGTAAAAAAGGTCGGAGCCAAGAAGTTGGGATTGGTTTATGTGAAAGTCATTTTGCAATGCCAACTTTCGACTCCAAATGGTAGAAACGTCAAAGTTGATAGCTTAGGATGGATTGTGAAGCTCGTTACGCTTCCAATTTCTGACTTCCAACATCGACATATCGGAGTTGGGAAGTCGAGGAGAATTTGGAATGAAATTATTCGCATTTTCGAGTTTCGATTTTTGACATCAGGATATCAGTGTCAGGAAGTTTGAAAAGGATTTGCAAAGGATTGGATTGCGGTTCATACTTCCAACTCTTGACGTATGGACCATAGTAGTCAGAGTCAAGAAGTCAGGGATGGTTCATTAATGGGCCAGTCTTATGTTCAGATTTTTGATGTTGAAACAATTGAAAAGGATTCTAAAAGTCGACAAAATGGAATTGGATGATTGGGATTGTGGATTTAGCAGTTGGCATGGATTATAATAGTTGGATTTGGTTATTATACCAAGTTAATGATTGATTTTCTAATACTAAGGATTTATTAGGCATTCTATCATATGGATGTCTTCATTTTCGCGTTGTTGGTATCAGTTAGTCAAAGGAAAATGTGATAGGATGGTATCGGGCGAAAACAAATATTGAAATTAGACCGCTTGTAATGGTTCCCCATCGCCTTAAAGGCTACCAAGGTGAGTAGGGATGTGACATGTTAAATCAAACTATTGACATAGATACACATATTTTCTATTATATTACATGGAAACAAAATGCACATAAACATTGAATTCTTATGAAAGGTATTCAAAATGAAAAAACATAAAAAAATCCACACAAGATCATCATTTCCAACTAAAAGCGTAATCATGATCCATGAATAATAGTGATTTTTAAAAATCCATAAATAAAAATCTTCTACACAAAACAATCCTTTTATGCCTAATTTATAATTGTTGCCTCTAAATTATTTCCATCATGTAGTGCCTTGATCTTTTTTTTCCTTGCATAATAGAAAATAAATATATCCACATAAATTGACCAGGTATATATCAAAATCATCCATTCATGTTATTCACGCACTCGTTAAATCTTAAAGCATTATCCATACTTGACTAAGGTAAAAAGGGTTATCTTGAAGAACACATGGATTACTCCTCAAGGCTTGGAGGATTTTCCATACCTAAGGTAAAAGAGGTTATCTTGAACAACACGTTAGTTGAAAATGGTAGATCTCAAAAATCTAATGGGATAGGCTTTGTTGAACTTCAATATTTTCTTGTCATGTGAGTCTCTTTGGTATCTTTTATTTATATATTAAGGTGGTTGAACTCAATAGTTTCATTTTCCACTGAGGTTGCTTTCATACAAGTTTTCAATTTAACATTAAAATTCACAAAGTAGATAGAAATTGGACACGACACCAATGCCTTCGCATCAAAATTGACCAAGGTATATAGAAATTGGATATGACACCAATTCTTTAAAAACACAAAATTGCATTTGTTGTGTTTGACACTTTTTTGTGAACAAATGCAATTTCCAAGTTATTTTTCTTCTTACATAATGAAGCTTGCAAGTGAATATTTCTAACAATATCATGTTATGTCAAAGATATTATTGTATACTTATATGATTTTATACTTTTTATTACACTACATGAATAAATGTTTGTAAAAGATACTTAAAATTGAATCACAAAATTGTTTCTCAATTACAAATTTAGTCATGAAACCAAACATGCTAAACCAATTACAAGTATTTATTTATACCAACCAATTAGTGAAACGTTTAAACCAATAATACCTTTTTATAAATGGATTTAGCCACCGCCTCTAAATTATTTAGATAGTATAATGTTTTGATCTTATTTTTTACTTGTATAATTAAAAGTGCCCATATATTGACCCCCCCCACACACATATATATATATATATATATTCTCATCCTTACCTTGAGGCTTTGTAAATTTACTATATTGAATTTGTAACAAAACGATTATCTTCATCAATATATCATAGCCATTAGCGGGTAATCGTAGATCACCAAATGCTGAATTGTGTGCATGGTCTTTGTAAAACATTAATATTCTCTCCACTAATTTGAATTTCATGAATATCTTCTGTTTATGTATTAAGACTAATGAGGTCAACGTTTTAGGTTCACTTTTATTTACAAATTTTCACTCTATTAATCAAAGTCACATACTTACAAATTTTCACTATTAATCAAAGTCACATAGTTAAATGGTGGTTTAACCTTACCCTATTTCCTAAAAACGATAATTTGTTCTTCTCTATTTGCCACCCTTTATATGTTCCCTTATGGAATTTTTCCTAAAAACGATAATTTATTCTTCTCTATTTTCCACCCTTTATATGTGCACTTATGGAATTTTAGGGTTATTTATGTGCACTTATGGAATTTTAGGGTTATTTTTTTTCTTTGGATGATGAATTTTAGGGTTTTTTTTATATCTTTCTTAGTAATACCATGCCATGTTGATAAATATTTTTTCACAACATATATTCATTGAAAATTTCGTTTCCACATAACTTGGATCGTGTGCATTACATTTTTCAAGAATCGCAGCCTAGTCTCAACATTTGAAATCAACCAATGTACATTTGCATTTATTCTTCTCTATTGACCAGTTATGGACTTTTAGGGTTATTTTTTCTCTTTGGATGATGAACCTTGCAAGTTTACCTTTCGTAGCAATACCATTCCATGTTGATAAAAAAATCCACGATATATATATTTATTGAAAATTTTGTTGCCACATAACTTGGATAGTGTGCATTACATTTTTAAAAAATAGCAGCCTAGTCTTAACATATGAGATCAACCAATGTACATAATGCTCATGTAAGTGTAACCAAGACTCCCCACACGAAATATTGCAACTATATTGTTTAACAAACTACCTTAATAAAGATATAAAATACAAAACAATAAAAATATAAAATATCAAAACATAAACCATTCAAAGAGGAATTAAGGCCTTAAAATCACACTAGGCATGCACTCCATTAGGTTTTACTACCCGGTTCTTTAGTAGGTTCCATTGAGGCTCCATCGTGGACTAATCTAGGCGAGGTCATGCCTTGTGTAGGGAAGTTGACAAAGCTTGAAATTCAAACTAGAAATTCCATAACCACAAAAAGAGACACCTCCAACTCCATGTTCTTCAATTATAGGTTGGATATGGAAGAGTTGGCTTCTCTTTGATGATTGACCATGACCTGTAGATTCCCTTCCATTTCTACTCTAAATTGTAGTGGATATTTCTCTCTCGCTATGTTCAAAAGAACCTACATTAGATCAACCGGATCTGAGGGTAGAGTTCATGGTTTTAAGGGAGGACCTCAACCTTAACTATCAAACAAGCAACAAATATTTTTCGTATTTTATGATTTTTATTCTAACTAATAAAACAATTGTACAAGTACTCGTACCTTTATAAATGGGCCACTATAGTCATTTGGGGAGTCTCCCACAATCCGATTCTCCGATCTTCTTCAACAAGGGTTGTCAAGGGGAGTGTAATCAAAGGTTGCATGGAGTAAACTCAACATGCAGCTTGGGATGGTGTGGCAAAAGGTGTGACTGGAAATGGCTTCAGGATTATGGTTGACAAAAAGTGTAGCCAACTATTGAAAAGTGTAAAAGAGTAGGAATGTAAAATTTATTGTGGGGAGACCTTCACAATGTATTTATAGGAATTTGCTTCCCATGGTACTGGTCCATGGTTTTTCATAGTGCATGGTATTTTTCCATGGTTTTTGACCCATTCTTGTCTTAGGGTTTTTTGGTCCTTTTTGGGAGAATGGGGTTATGTTTTGGACCAATTTGGGTGGAATTTAATTGTGAAGGTCAAAATGGAGGGAATAATGATGGGATTGTGATGTATAACTATGGTTTGGACCATAGAAATCTATGTGGACAATTTTTGTGTTAACAAATTCCCCCCTGATGTGTGAGGGCATGATCTCATCTTATGGCCGAGAAACATCATAAGATCAAGGGATAAATAGTGACAACGATGGAAAACCTAGAGAGGACTGTGGAGGAGTGGAGTCTCCTCATTCGAACTGTAGTGACTTTTGATTTATATTATTAGAGGAAATTTGAGGTCTAAAATGGGCCTCCCAAGGAAAATAATAAAATAATAGTTATTAATTTTGGAGGAAGAATGAAAAAACTACTTTTTTTGGGTATTTTCGACATATCTCCCTGTGATTCTACTCAAATTTCAAGCGGGAGAGCTCGTTGGATGCGGAATTTAACTCCACATCCAAGGAGTACTCACACTGCATACTTTTGATGGACCTCGCTACCCCAAAAGAAGAAATACTTGAAAAAATGTGATGATGACATCAGCATCACATTTTTTCAAGTATTTCTTCTTTTGGGGTAGCGAGGTCCATCAAAAGTATGCAGTGTGAGTACTCCTTGGATGTAAAGTTAAATTCCGCATCCAACGAGCTCTCCCGCTTGAAATTTGAGTAGAATCACAGGGAGATATGTTGAAAATACGAAGAAAAAAAGTAGTTTTCTTTTATGACAAATATGTCAATTCAACCATTATGGTTGACTCGTTTTATTGAAATTCTATTGGTTCTTGAATTCCAACTCACAAAATTTATTGTTGGCGCGTTTTCTTATAAGGCCCATTTCAGACCCCAAATTTTCTCTAATTGACTTCTCATAATGGGTGAGGTACATATAATCTCAGACATATATATGGATGAGGTGGGCATACCCATGATCATATCAATGTCTCAATATAAAAATTGGGATCAAGGCTCAAACAAGGGGAGACGATCAATATATATATATGTAGTACATAATGGTGGCCCCAATAGGAGGCTGAATACAAATATTAATATGAATAAATGGTACATAGAAACAATGGCATTCTCTTGGAATACAATATCACAGTAACTGATGCTCTGCTGAAGGTGAGGGAATACACAATTGTATGGACTTAATGACCAAGAGCTAGAATATTTGAGGTACAATAAACAACATTTTTGATACTGTATATACAAAAGCATGATATTGAGGGGCTTCCGAACACTGTCACCAATGCATCTGAGATATCACATAGTACACAAAATTGTATGGGTCCCAAAGTGTAATGGTAAAAATCTGTTTACTGGAACTCCTAGAACTTCCAATTTCAAAAAAATAATCCATGAATATATATAAAAGTTGATAAAATAGATATGATATTTTATAAGATAGACTTTCCCGTATTTATAATTGTTTAAAGGGTGTCTAATGCAATTTTTCATAAAGAGTTACACTATTTCACTAATTAATATTATATTATTATATTATTATTGCATGTTGTTTGTTGTTGTTGTTTATATA
>LPNX010232576.1:114787-150043 GCA_001517045.1 Pseudotsuga menziesii
TCTCTTGCTCGTAATGACTTTTCATAATGTTGTGAGCTTGGAACTACGATGCCTGATGAAACTAGGCGATATAATCTTTGGATTGCTGAACTAATGTGTTGCATTTTTTTGGAAGTGATCCATCCCAAATCTACCTTCATTGGAATTGTTTGATAATCAACTACTCGTACAAAACTTCTTAATTTAGGCTTCCATAAAAGTTGTCGATGTTGTTTTTGTTCATTTTTAAGGTTGTAGTTGGTTTGTCTATAAGAAGAACGATGTTTATTTTCTATTTTACTTTGATGTTGGTTGTATCGACTTCTACTATTTGGGTGACGATAAGGCATTCGAGTTGTTTGTGGAACCTTTGTAAAAAATTCAATTGTTTGTGATTCTCGCGATTTACTAGTTGATAATAACTCTGAGGATTTTTCCGACTTATCATTTTTTATTTTTTGTATTTGTTCAGTCAACTCTTGAGTCAATTTTTTTAAGCGAGATTTTTCTTCATTTTTTTCTAATAGATTCTTATTGAATTCATTATGGAGATCCACTTCCTTTTGGTGGAATTTCTCTTGGATTTTTTCTTGCGGTCTTTTTTTCCCTTTTTAATTTCTTAATCTGTGTGGTCAAGTCTTGACTATGATTCTTCAAACGAGTAATTTCTTCATCCTTACCAGCATCAATATTTTCAACTTCTTTCTACTTCTTTTGTTCTGACTTCTGATTACCCTGTGAAATCATCTTTGATATATCCTTGAAGTCTTCAGATGTTGGAGCTTCTAAATCTAAATTCATTGTAATATCTTGAAATGTGATTCTCTTTTGCTTATAGGAAAATGTCATAAGCTTCTTTTCTTCATTTAAGATGAAAGTCCCTAATGTTTTTATCCAAGGTAAACCCAAAATTGTGTCTCCGTCAAAGCTCCATAAGGAACTAACAATGAATTTCTATGTGACCATATAATCTCAAACATTCAGTTGTAAGCCACTTATTTCAGTTTGTTTCATGTCCCAAAAGTCTATCTCTTCACCTATATTTGACTCGGGAATCACTAAATGGTTAGCGAATTCAGTACTAATATAATTATTACTTTCAGCAGGTGCAATAGAAATGGTGATATCCTTCCCTGCAAGTGTTCCTTTAATTCTAAATAGTACTGCAACATTTCTTTGTAAGGTGATAGGAAACCTTTCCTTCTTTTCAACATTAAAATCCATATTCTTGAGTTTCTTTGAAATTTATTCAATATCTCCTTTTTTATAATAAACAATATTCAATACGATTCTTGTAAAATATATTCTTTTGATGCTCTTCTAATCTTATTTTCCTCTTAGTTTTTTGTAAAATGGTGTAGATTGGGTGGTTGGGAGGAATGATTGTTACCTTCCCCACGTAGGTTCAAATATTGTTTTTTGTTTGTTGTTGGAGAATAAACCCAAACCCACTTATTAAGAAACCACACGTGGTTTTATTTTTACCCCCTTTTTTGTATAGCTCTGATACCACTGTAACGGTAAAAATCTATTTACTGGAACTTCTCGAACTTCCACTTTCGAAAATACAAATAATCCATGAATATATATAAAGTTGATCAAATAGATATGATCTTTTACAAGATAGACTTTCCCGTGTTTATAATTGTTTAAAGGGTGTCTAATCAACTCTTCATAAAGAGTTACACTATTTCACTAATTAATAATATATTATTATTGTTTATTGTTTATTATATATATATATATATGTTGATGTTTATGATTATTATTATTATTTTATTCATAACACAAAGAGAGACACCAATGTGTTAGAGTCAGGTGATAACTGGGGTCTTCGACCCAATAATGAAGGAACCAATACCTTATAGGAATCTCAATGGTGTGATAATGTAGCTAAAGTTGAGCACGTGAGACACAACCAACCCAAAAGGCACTAAGGACTCCTTTCAAGTGGTCCAAGGAACTCATCAATGAGGTGAATGAAACCAAGATACATGGAAAAATGGGTATATCCTCTGGAATAGATGTGTTGACGTCGACAGAGGGAGACTTGCAACTACCAAGGAAATGAGGTTTCCTTAATAGAAGCATGAGCGAGACAACTAGAGATATGGATTAATAATGGTATTGAGATACTGAATGGGGAACAGGGGCAGGGGAGTACGAGGGAATCAAACTTCCTTTGTTTAGAGTATAATGACAGGGATGACTTGGAAGCAAATGACACTAACTCATGGGGAGGGAATCATAGCTGGGGAACCGGGGAGATGACTGCAATGGGAGATACTTAGAGAAGGGATTGGACAAGTGATATCTAGGGGATCCAAGGGAGACTCATCATAGAGTACTATGAACAAATGCGACCCAGTGGGGGGAATGCTTCCATAATGTGAGAGTATATGCAATGTGTGTGGGCACCTAAAGGCACCGTTTGGTCCTTCTTCATTGTTTAAGGAGATCGAAGAAGGGATAAAAGTGTACAAAGGAGAACTCTCCCAGCCAAAAGGGGTAGAGAAACTTATTTTTCATAAGTAGTCCAACCAGGATGAAAAAGGATAAATCTATACTAATTGAACGATCATTCAAATACTTTTATGAGCATGAACGAAACCATGTTTGCTCAACGATATTTTCTTTATGAGAGGACTGGAAAAGAGATTAAATACAACCCATATGTGATATTTTTCGTAAGTTATGGTCCCAATGTCCAAAAAAGAATAAAAGCATACAAAGGGAACTGCTCCTAGCTGGAAGGTGCTAGGGTGTTACTTTTCTTTAATTAGTCTACATAGTCCAAAAAAGGGATAAACGATGCCACATAGATGCCCTTTCAAATACTTTAACAAGCGTGAAAGGAAGCAATCTTGCTCGACAATCTTTTCATTCTTTAAGGAGTCAGAAAAGAGCTTAACAGAAACTCCGTAATGGTTAGTCAAGCAAGGAGGAAGTGCTCGATGTATGAAAAGGGGTGATGTTGGGATGATGGCTGACAGGGAGAAAAAATAACAGTGGAGCATTGGTGGGGCCTCCTTGCAGGATGATGAAATGGTGGTAAAATAATGCAAAGTTTACTGTATGGATGGAGCAGAGGGCTCATGAACATGTCAATAATGAAGGGGTTTGACTTTCCTGGTGGCACACAAATTAAGGTAAGTCTGGGAAATGGTATGAAAATAGTAGGGAGAGCATGAGATGTGAATCCCATAGATAGACAGACTGCAAAACATTGAATCCGTCAGTGAAAACGACATAAAAAATGAATGATGGATGACTCAATGGTGCATGGAAGAAAAATTTGACCAAATAGAGGGGTATAAATAAGGGGGGACCACACAAGCCTCATATGAGGTGGTGGTGTGAGATGATGATCCTGGGGGGAGGTAGTCTAGTAGGTAGTTTCTTCACCCAAGATCTATTTTTGCAGTGGCGACAGCTTTCTATCCTCATTGAGGATTATCCATATGAAGACATGGACTACCCAGGAGATCCAGAGATGCCTTGACCTCCTGGACAGGTCTGAGGACCAGATGGTATGTATACATGAATCTTTTTAGTTTAAGTCATAAATATTGGTTTACTAGCATAGTGGTAGTTATAGCATACATTTGATTGATACTGCTGACATACTGTGTGCATGTATAGATGTGGGACCACATCCTTCAACGAGATACTAGCATTGCAAGGGAAGAGTGGAGGGATTAGATACACCCACTCATGGGAAGAGGAGGAAATAGAGTGCTACGTTAGACTCACCAGGGTTGGATGTGTGTTGGGGCTCGCACCTTAACGGTCCCAAATTTTGGTAACTCCGTGGTTTTTGTGGGAGTTTGTAAGCGGAGTTACGACTCAAAATAGTGTTAGGGGTGTCGAGGTTGAGTCAAAGTCCTCTTTTTGTAATAAACCCATGGTTTAAGTCCAGGGTTTAGGGTTCGGGGTGCCCATGGTTTAAGCCCATGGTTTTGTAATAAGTGCACTATAAATAAGCACTCTTGAAAAGAAGTTAGTTTAGGCTTTTGATGTAAGATGAATTAATGCGAAGCTAAGATTATTTTGTAAGAGAAGGTTAAGTCCCAGCTGTGTGCGTGGACGACCTCTGCAGCTGTGTGCGCAGAGGCCTGTAGCTATGTACACGGCTTTGAGGACTTGAAGGGATCTGCAGCTGAGTGCGCAGATCAGAACTGTGGTTTTTGTAAAGAGTTGAATAAAACACAGTTCTGTGGACGTAACCCCTAAACTGGAGGTGAACCACGTTATATCATGTGTTGTGGTTTTTTGTTGTGTTGTTCTTTATGCATTGATAAATATATATCTGATAAGTAAGATCACTTCTAAATATTAACTTTGCTGGAATTCCCCGTAAAGGGTTAAGCAAGGCACTGTTTGTTTATCTAACAGCGAAGCTAAATAAGTAACTATTAAAGTTTTGCATTGTATGATCATAAGTGTTAGAAACTAAAGGTACAGTAATATCCCTCTTCTGCTTGCAGAAACCTGATTCTGCGGCACCCCATAGCTGTTTCGGGTGAGACTACAACCTGTCCACAGGTTGTTGCCGAAAGGGCCAACACTGTGGGTCTTTTGTTAGTGCGAAGTTAATGGTATAAATCCCAGGTCTGCCCTATAGCCCAACAAATTGGTTCTGTTGCCAGTTGAACTCAGTATCTGCTCAAGAGGGGTTTACGTCGTACCTCGAGAGCTATGTTCTGGAGACCCTCTGTGAAGGAAATCGACGATTGGCTTGATGAGACTTATCTAAAATTCGTTGAGCAAGAGAAAAAAGATCCGCGTCGTAGTGCAAACGACTTTTTACAAAGGTATGTTTTTTGTGATGTTTATGAAATTTTCTTTGGTAGTATCCACATGAGTTGCACTAGTGGCTATCCAGGTTAATAGAGAGAAGGATGAACTTCCAAGAACGTCAGTTTCCTACTTGGACCCCCGCAAGAATTAATATACTGAAAAGGGTGAACAACGATATATCCCACGCTGTTGATTTCTAGACAATGTGAACCCTTGAAGCATTTGTGACGGAGTTCGCCATCGACACGAGTACTTCCTTTAGTGAAGCCGAGCGGCAGTTTTTCAAAGGACCAAGGGGTAAGTTTTTGAATTCATTTAGTTTGAAAATTAAAATGCTATTAGCTAAAAAAGGTATATTGCTCATTGAATCAGACTGTTAGATTTAGTATTACTAACCTATGTTTGCAAGTGACAATACCTTCGACGAGCAAAGTGGTTTGCTGCGAAGTGGAAAAAGGTACAAGCGATATTTTGGATCCTATTCCTAGGGTCAGCATACCAAGTATTCCCCTGTCAATCCCGCAGATTCAAAACCCGAAGAAATCCCTTCTGTTGGCAACCCTCCGGTAACCCCACAGCGTAGACCTGTTATCCCTGAGAACCCGTCGCAGTCTGAAAGTAACCCTAGCTCGAGTATTCCTATCATAGGTCAGTCTACCCCAGTAAGTTCCCCCCCCCGCCTACTTCCTGTCCCCCTCCAACCCCCCCTAGATCCACTATGGCCCACATGCATGATGATATTAAGCTCCCTATTTTCAAAGGAACTGGATCAAAGGATCCAGAACAGTTCCGGTTTTTATGTGAAGCCGTGTGGACTGCTAAGAACATTACGGATCAAGATACAAAAAGAGCGCAGATGGTTACTTCTTTCAAAGACCGCGCTCTAACCTGGTTCATGATGTTTTCCAGCACTCAGAACCATGCATTGGCTGATATAAAAGCAGCAATGATAAAGGAATTTAAGAATCCGAAATCAGAGTCGCAGTGTATCACTAAGTTGAAAGAGATTCAGTAGAGGCATGGCGAATTAGTGTGGGACTTTGATCAAAGATTCAAAGTTCTGCTAGACCAAGTCAGTTTCACCATTGGACCTACGCAGCACAAGGAATGGTTCATTACAGCTTTGCTACCGCATATCAGAACTCCCCTCATGCAACAGAAGGTTGTTGACCAGCAGGAGGCTCTGGAAATCGTGATGAAGCTTGAAACCGCTCCTGTCGAAGATAATTCTGGTATTGCTCAAATCCAAGTGCAGTTGATAGTAATGGCTCTGGAGCTTCGCGATATGAAGAAAGGAAAAACCGGTCATGAAGAGGTTTGGTGTACACAATGTCGGATAGAAGGTCATGCCAAGGAACAGTGTCCTGTGGTAAGAAATTACCTGAATACTGGTGCACCAAACCCATTTAACCCGCAAGTCCTATATTGTGAGCTCTGTAGAACAGTAAGTCAGCATCGACCTGAAGACTGCTATCTGCTACAGAGGTATGGGCAAGTACCTAAGAACCCCTATTGTAAATTCTGTAAGTTCGTAGGACATAATGAGGATGAGTGTCACAGTTATGACCTCATGAGAGAACGCACCTATGACACCTATCGGGTACAAAATGAGGGACAGGGCAATGATGGCTATGGTTACCGCGGTGGTGCATCAGGTAGAGGTGTTTTTAGAGGTCGTGGTCGAGGTGGTATGGCCGGAAGAGGAAGAGGCCAGGTTGTATGTTACAACTGTAACCAGGTCGAGCATCTAGCGAGAGACTGTCAGAACCCAACTACGACATGTCGGTATTGTTGAGCAGTAGATCATGTGATTGAGCAGTGCCCGCAGTTGATAGCTAAGATTAAGGAAAGAAACAGTGCCCCTACTTAGAATATTCAGATGATTTCTATCAAGCAAAGACCTACCCCAGCCATTAATGTTGTTACCCGGAGTGGCGCTACGACAGAAGTACAGAATAGGGAGCAACAGCCTGACGAGGCATGGGTTCGTAAGGCCCCAGCAAAAGTCCCAGCATTTGATATCGAAAGAGAAAAAGAGACATTCATGGAATCCAAGAGAGATTTTGCTGCTCCTAACACATCAGTAATACCTACGCAACAACTTCAGCAGCAGTCGCAGCGACAAGAAGCTTCGACAGATAAAGTAAGTACACTGTCCTCCTTTTTACAAAGTTGTCTAAAGCTCTTACGAAATCAAAATGATTTAAGTGAGTTGCAGAAAGTTATTGCTTCCTGCGAACCTCAGCAAAGTATTGGTCAAGCAAAAGCTATTAATAGAGTCAGGAGAACTGGCAGGGAAATGAGATTTAATGCTCAGATAGGAGAGTATGATACGACTGATGTTATCTTGGACCTAGGATCAGAGGTAAATGTCTTAACTAAGCAAACCTGGGAACAAATGGGAAAACCTACCCTTGATTGGTCCCCTATACAGTTGAGATTAGCCAATCAGCAGAAGATTGTGCCCCCCAGGACGACTCCCTAAGGTCCCAGTAGATATTGATGGCGTCTGTATTGTAGCAGACTTCAAAGTTATTGAGATCATTGACGACAGCAACCCCTATCCAGCATTGCTAGGTATTGAGTGGGAATTAGACAATGATGCAATCATTAACCTAAAAAAGAGACAGATGACTTTCGAAAGGAAAGAACTGAGAGTCATAGTCCCATTGGACCCTTCTCAAGGAGAGAGATACATAGAGCCATTAAGAGATGAAGACCAGGATGTTTTGGACCACATCTACAATATCACAGCGAAGGAAGATTATGTTGATCCTACTGCCGAAGGTATCATGGATTGGCAGTGTGACAGCTCCTGCATGACGGATTCAGATGATGGGTTAGAAAACTAGCAGAACAGACTTTATGAGCTGCATGGACATAGATGTGCCAGAATTACCAAATCTATCAGATGGCTTGGTGCACAGGTCAGAGTCCTACCTATTTTTGATGACTTGTCAGACCCAGAATAGTTTATTGAACAATTCTCAAACCAGATACCAGATTCACAGAAAATGGAGACTCTGGATTCAGTATTCAGAGCCACGGCAGCCAAATGGTGGAATGGCCATAAGAAGAACATTCCTATTTGGAAAGCTTGTCAGAAGTTCCTTCACATGAGATTTAGGGATCAGCCTCAGGAGGTGCGAAGCAGGTTTAATGGTAAGACTAGTCCTCAGGGACATTTGGAACAATGCTACGAGGCATGGAAGCACGTACCTCAGGTAGAATGGGTACATCGGTTTGTGCATACTCTGGAACCGATAGCAAAGAACTGGTACGCAGAGGCTGAGCTTCGCCAGGATACTGTAAGTTGGGATTGTCTTGTTAATAGTTTTGTGCTTACCTTTTCTACTAATGAATATTGTCCTGCTTTAGATGCAGCTATCAGGTTGGTCCATACTAAGGTATTCGATGATCAAGAAGTAGTAAAATACAGGCCTGATTGGAAAGCACAAGAAGCTCATGCAGTCGAATATTATAACCTCGCAATTGACAAGGATGATGATCCGCGCAATACTGATATTCCTGAGTCAGAAGGACACTACGACGTACACAGATCAGCAGTCGAAGCCCCTGAAGTGACTCAGCCCCTAAATACGCGGACAGTCAACATTGGATCAGAAGACCAGCCTAAGTATGCTACCAGTGGAGATTATTGGGATGAAGACACGGTAAGTGAAGCGACCCAACTTCTCCATGAGTATCGGGACTTATGTCTGATAAAGTTCCTTGAAATAAAAGGAATCATTAAAGCTGTGGATGACATTTTGTCATGGGTGGAAGCTCGACCACATGTCGTAGATGGTGTTCAGAGGTGTCGAATGCCCTTATTAGGGCGCAGCCAGAGTCACTGCTTGTGTCGAAGAAGGAAAGATGTGTCAAAGATTAAAATACAACCATTGGAATAAATCAAAATTGGCGGCGCCGGTATGCTACACGTATTTACTTCCTGTATTAATGAGATCTTGGAAAATCTACCGCCGTTTGGACAAGATCTCTGTCATATTTGATGCCATCAATGCATAGTTATGACAGATTTCGCAAATAGATTCTATAAGAAGACACCCACACCCGCGATGTTTGCATTTTTTAGTTTCTTGAGTTTTACAATTACACCTATGTCAGCTGATAGCGAGATTCAAAAGTTAGTGAGAGAATTTGAATAGGAGGGTCTGCCACACCTCTTTGGCCACCCACCCATGTCTGCAACCTGCGAAGAGACTCCCCTAGCACTGACCCAGCCAATGCAGACACACTCTACCAGAAAAAAAATTAAACCTGAAGTTCGTTTGAAGCAGAACGAAGACAGACACCAGCAATCAGGGAAGACACCAGAGGATCCCCAGATGAATCCATCCGGCTCAGCAAAGGTCCCATTTGAATAAGATGAGAACATTTCACCGCAGCATCCACTATATCTTCCGCCAGTTTGACCAGGAGTCCAGCTCCCTCGGCGGATGAAGAAGTTCACATTACGCACCCCTTCGCTGCCACCGGGTGTGCAGCTGGTCGAGACAATGACAGGGAAAATAGACCGGCTCAAGTACGCTGACCACGATACAAATGATCATGGGAAATTTCCACAGTTCGCACCTGGGACATACTTACACTCTGTCCGCTACCAAGAGACTAGCGTGACATTATTAGAAGTAAAACAATGGGCTGCTGGCTTGGACAAAGCTGGTTTGTTGAAGATGCTCGATGTGCCCCACTTTGGATGTAGCACACAGGTAACCATGGAGGTCAAACAATTACTGGAATTGGTACACGATGGGTACCTATGGATAGGAAACCAGAAAATTGCTATCAATGGAGAACTCATTCACCATATTACGGGCCTGCCGAAGGAAGGACCTGACCCTAGCATTGAGTTTGTGGGAAAGCATGAAGATATGAAGCTAGCTCATACCATGAAGGAACGCTTTGGGCTGACGAAAGGGAAGTGAGGGTATCAAACCTCGGCCATTCAACATCACAACATCCGCTTTGCCGCTGAACTCTTAGCCTGCAAATTGATGAGGAAGTGCAGACCATATGAAGTGCCTGCTCCAATTGTAAGTATCACTACGAACTGTGCGGAAGGATACATTTACAACTGGGCAGCATACATCGCTAAGGAATTTCTTGAAGATGCCTACGACACACAGGAAAAAGGTAGACCCTTTCACTATTCATGGCTGATCATACTTATTTCCTTGATCGGGTGGAAAGAGCCCACTGAGGCGCAGTTTATTGATGTACCTCAAGGCATGTCAGGTGCAGCAAGGTACGCATCACTCTAGGTGTTGCAGGACAAAACATCCCAGTAGATGACGAACACTGTGTTCACCTTTTACGCCATGAGTATCTCATATGAGATTGTCAAGACCCCGCGGCTCAGTAATGAGCTATTCTCTCAATACGAGGGAGTGGCCAATTTCAGGGCTGACATGCACAATGTCTTTATCCAGGCCTGCGTAGATCAGAAGAAGGCATGCTGGAAATTACCATATGTGGTGACCAAAGACGACATCCTCGCGGTAACTCAGCAGTGGTCGGCTGAATGGCTGAAGGACGAAGGAACAAAGCCCAACATCCCAATCCCTCTGGTCACCAATGTGGGCGCTAGTCCTAGTCAGATGTAGCAGCAAAATCCCCCAGAAGACAGCGAAGAGCAAACTGAGTCGCAGCAGAGTGAAACCGACCAGGGTGGAGATGACGGAGACGAAGGAGACAAAGGAGACGAAGAGGAGGAGTCGGTCAAAACTATCTCAAACCCTAATCGACCGGATAAGCGCAAGTCACCAGAGGCTAAAGAAGTGACCAAACGTCAATCCTGAAAGAAAATGAAAGCGTCGAAAGAAAAGAACATTGACGAAGAGCCTACCCTGACAAGTGAAGAGCTTAATCAGGCTCTGTCGAAATCCATAGAAGTTCTCACCAAGAAATGATTAGAATTTGCAGCTACACATCTGCATGCCATCACCGGTCTAGCGAAGCACATTTCGGAGTTGAAGGACTTAGCAGAAAAATCGTTGACTGGTGCCTCAGCAAGCAGTGCCCCAGTAAGCGCGTAGCTAGACCTAAGGCAATGGCCAGCCAGAGATAACAAAGGTCAAGTGTTGAGTGCATCCCTCATATTAACGGATGCAGCGTCTCATTCGGAGATGAGTATGAAGGTTGGAATCAATTACACTGAGATGCCCATGACGGAGCTACACCTCTGTTAGTTAGCGATTATGAAGGAAATCCAGGCACGAGACCACTATTCACAAACGCAGTTGGAAAATGCCATAAGTCAGCAGCAGGGCTTCGTAACACAGCTGGAGGCAGCGGAGCAGAGAAAGAGGGATGTAGAATGAAAGCGGATTACACTGGTACGAGTCTTAGATGAGGCATGTCGAAGTATTCTTAACTTCGACGTGCAACTAGTGGAAGAACCAGAACAAAGATTAGTCAGGCTGAAAGACTACGCACAGCAGTCTCATAGTGAAATAGAGAAGCTCAAAGCAGAACACGAGGCTCAGATTTCGGAGCTTCAACTCCGCATCACCCCAGAGATCCCATCAGAGGTCAGGGAGCAACACCGAGCAGAAATTCAGGCCTCCGCAGCAAAAATCTCAGATACTGTGAGCAGCGCAGCAAAACTGCTAGAAGACAGTGTTGAAGCCTAGACCACCCTGGTGGAACATCTAGAAGTCGGACAACTGCAAGAAACCATCAGGCAGCGACAGACAGAGTTGGATACATTAAAAGCAGAAATTAAGACTCTGCCACCTATGGAGAAAATGCTCAAGGTAAAGCAAAGTAATGAACTCCAGCAGGAAATTGAGTCGTGCAGAGCAAAAGAAACAGAAGTGGAAAATTCTATGCAGCCACTTATCAGCGAAACTTTCTAGTTGAGTACTGCTGTGGACACCCAACTCAAAGTTCTGAAGGAATATACTGCATTTGCACAGACAAAGGCCAGCGAAGCATCAGCCGCAGTATTGCAAGAGTTGGTCGAAAAGGAGCAAGCCGCCGACAATATCATGCGTGGCCTCAACAAGCAATTCACTATCTTTGTTGACAAAGTTCTCCTACTAGAAGAGCAGCAGAGTGTCCCGGGACGGGCCACTGGTGAGTCTTAGGGGCCTGTTGGGGTGCGCACCTTAATGGTCCCTAATTTTGGTAACTCCACGGTTTTTTTGGGAGTTTGTAAGCGGAGTTAGGACTCAAAATAGTCTTAGGGGTGTCGGAGTTGAGTCAAAGTCCTTTTTTTGTAATAAACCCATGGTTTAAGTCCAGGGTTTAGGTTTCGGGGTGCCCATGGTTTAAGCCCATGGTTTTGTAATAAGTGCACTATAAATAAGCACTCTTGAAAAGAAGTCAGTTTAGGCTTTTGATGTAAGATGAATTAATGCGAAGCTAAGATTATTTTGTAAGAAAAGGTTAAGTCCCAGCTGTGTGTGTGGACGACCTCTGCAGCTGTGTGCGCAGAGGGTTTTGGGTGATAGAGGAAATCTGCAGCTGTGTACGCAGAGGCCTGCAGCTATGTGCGCGGCTTTGAGGACTTGAAGGGATCTGCAGCTAAGTGCACATATCAGAACTGTGGTTTTTGTAAAGAGTTGAATAAAACACAGTTCTGTGGATGTAACCCCTAAACTGGGGGTGAACCACATTATATTGTGTGTTGTGGTTTTTTGTTGTGTTGTTCTTTATGCATTGATAAATATATATCTGATAAGTAAGATCACTGCTAAATATTAACTTCGCTGGAATTCCCAGTAAAGGGTTAAGCAAGGCACTGTTTGTTTATCTAACCGCAAAGATAAATAAGTAACTATTAAAGTTTTGCATTGTATGATCATAAGTGTTAGAAACTAAAGGTACAGTAATATCCCTCTTCTGCTTGCAGAAACCTGATTCTGAGGCACCCCATAGCTGTTTCGGGTGAGACTGCAACCTGTCCGCAGGTTGTTGCCGAAAGGGCCAACACTGTGGGTCTTTTGTTGGTGCAAAGTTAATGGTATAAATCTCGAGTCTGCCCTATAGCCCAACAATGTGGAGAGGCTACTGGAGGGGTTCACCGATGATGGGTGGCAGTATCTAGACGATGACTTGATCGCCGCATGCTACTGAGCCCCTCCTGAGTGAATCTCTCTGATGAGGAGGATCACAATAGCTGCTAAGTATGCCAGAGCAATGGCTCAGGGAGATGTCCTTATGGAGGAGGAGAGCTCAGATGAGGAGGAGGGTACTTAGGAGGACACAGAGTCAGAGGAGGATGACTCAGACTAGCAGCTTGTGGTGCTTCTTCCAATGCATTTAAGCATGGGGAATTTTGTATTATATGTATTATCAGATGAGAAAGCATGTAGGGCATCTCTTTTTTATACTTATTTGGAGAGGCCAAACTGATTATAATATAGATGCTCTTGGGTGCACATTTTGGTTCTTTTATCTATTTTATGGGTCTCTTTTTATGATAATGACTATGCCTATATGATGTATATGACATACGTATGCATGACTATATGATGATGCATGATGCATTTTATTTCCTATATGCAATGATTGAGATGCCACTCTAGGACATCATTAGCCATTTGATCCACTACACTATTGAGACTTCTGGGAGCATGCGTGAATGAAATGAATTTTAAATGTCTAACCAATTGTCTAGTGCAAAGGAACTTTCTAAAGAAGCAAGAATCGTGTGCCTGGTATTAGTTATTCAATTGGGAGACAAGAAGCTAGTAGTCTACGAAGACATTTAGGCAATAGATACCCAAGTGAAGGGAAACGGTAAGAGACCAATGACAATGTCGTATTTATTCAATTTGTTGGAAGAAACACCAACACACATTCCTTTAATATGGATCAACTCATGTGAGAAGGAACAAATGACCCACGCGGCCGAGTCGATATTAGGAGACCATCTACTTGTGTCGTCAGTGAAACCAACATAGGAAGGCAAGGTAGGATCCATATGGAATAAACAAGGAAACAAACTGTGAGACTTGTCGTAAAAACAATGCAAGAAAAGAAATAAAAACGATGATACAAGGGTATTTGGGGTGGTCGAATTAGGCATATAATCTCTTCAAGTAGAGCCCATTATAGGGATTCTTTAAGAAGCGACCTTCGGAGTCAGGAAGGAGGTATTCCCCCCCTATCGAGATAATGATGGATGACATAAGGGCCCTTCCACATGGATTCGAGCTTCCCTTTTCCAGTCTTATCATTGGCTCAATCATAGACGAGGACAAGGTCCCCCTCATTATAGGTGCATGGGTGGACGTGGGAGTGGGTGAGGTCCCCCTCATTAAAGGTGCATGGGTGGATGTGGGAGTCATAATGGGACTTTGACTGGGTCTTAGCCACTTCAATCATTTGGAGAGAAGACAATGGTTCTCGTTAGTTTGTTTAAGCATAGGCATTTTTCTAATGGTGAAGTATTAGGTAGAAGCTCGACGATAAGGCAGAGTGATGGAATTTGGCATTCAATGGAAAGAACCAACTCCACACCGTGGACTAAATGGAATGGGGTAAAATCGATAGCGGTTTCAGGGATCGCTTTGTTGTCACGAAAGTGGTGCCTGGATAGATTGGAGGGATATTCCACGGTCAATGAGGGGGAAGGAAGATTGGAAGTTGAGATCCTAAATATGGTGTAAGGGTGTTGGTGGAATCCGAGGAAGAATCGAGAAGGTGGATTTCCTCGAGGACAGTGATTTCAAACTCAAGAGAGTGCTTGTGGAGATAAATGAGGGGCCAATACTCAGGAAAGTTTGGGAAATTATGGGAATAATGACCATAGAGGCCACAAACTACACACGAGTGGTTCATACGTAGAGATTTGTTCTTCACCGTTGGGATGTTTGGTACCTTAACAACAAGAGTGTCGTCGATCTCTACCATTGTGTGCATGTGGGTACAAATAAATGACTTAAATTTTGAGTAGCGCAGCCGATGACATCACATAAGGCACAAGTAGGAGGTGGACATGGTTCTATAGGGGCTTTTGGTGCCTTGCCCCCAGTATTCATGGGAGGAGGGGCTGCAAGAGTATATGTAGAAGCAGGAGGTTGTGTACTAGGTGGTGAGCATGACACCGTCCCAATAAGTTGGAATAGTGTCAACATGATTTGTGGTGTTGAGGTGGGGTTGGGTGGGTATAGGTACCACACTGGAATGCCCAAAGTGAATCCTGGAAGGTTAAGTGTAGTCGCGACTGGTTTACTCATGATTCCATATGGTGGAAAGAGAAACAGGATGGTATGCATGGGAAATGAACCCAAATAATTCCACAGATAAGGACTAGGGGTGGGTGCAGTTTGTGGTTGGGGCTGCGGATGAGGTCAGAATATTACTAGATGTGATGTTGCACAAATTTGATATTTCATTCATAGAGGAAGGAGGTGGTAGGGGCAAAAAGGTGTCAGTCAAAGGGGCACTGGTAAACAGACCTGGACCAACGACAGAGAGGGAGGGGATGGATACGCTATCAATGGTGGTTTCGATGGTAAGGAGGAAATGCTCTAGAGTGGTCGATCCCTTAGTATCGTAGTACGTCAATTGGTGAATGGTCACGATCTTCCCATCGTGGGGGAACATCAGTAGTCGAAAGATGGTGGAAGCAACAAATCACATTTTATACATGTAAATATGTCTAAGGAGAAGTTTATAATCTAGTTGGGTGTTCACAAACTTGATGTCGATCTCACAATTTTACTTGCCAACTCAATGGGGACATTTGTGAGAATGCCTTGTGGTTGGGAAACACGACCATCGTAAGTGTGTAGGGAGGTGTTTGAGGGTTGGAGGGTTGGATATCTGAGCTTCTACCAAATGAAGGTTGACATAATGTAAGTGGATGAACCCTCATTGATGAATGACCAAATTCCTAATGGTGAGAGGAACCTGAAAGGATACATATGAAGGCATCTAAATTTCTCCTTGACCCAAGTCAAAAGTAATCAACCTGGAGTCAGAGGGGTCGATGACACCTAACATAGATAACAATGCTTTGCATTGTGAAGGACAAGTTCTTAGGAATTCCTAAGCGAACATGGCATAGGGAGAATGTGACAAGTCATCAACGTTACTGTAATTGAGAGCGACTCTAGCAGTGGGATTGTTCGCAAAGTGACGCAAAGGGAACCTAGGGCCTTAGGGCCTTTGGAAGTCTCATCCATTTAGGGGTCTCAAAAAACGTAAGGACATATAAAGAGAAATGGAGATAGATGTCGACGAGGGACTAATCCAACCAACAATTGGCATGTTGTCGAATTTTGACAAAGTCTAGAACTTCGACTACTTCGACTGCTTCGACAGGTTCAACATCGGCTTCAACAAGTCCAAACCTCGACACAACCGACTTCAACAACCTCGTTAGGTTTCATGATCGACATACAACATATCCACATGCATTGTTGACATTGATGACCATCGAACATTGACAAAGTATCTTTCTATCTTCCAGTCCTCTACGACGGTTGAAATTCCAAACCGTTATAAATTCTTTTGTAACTAAACATAATGGGTAGTCACCCAAGCATCTCAACACTATATATAAACATGTACACTATTGTAGTATATATCAATGGATTCACTTAATCAATTCAATTAGTCAGATTAATCCATCTTTCATTGAAAATAAGTGTTTGGTTTGAATTCTTGCATATTGTCTATGCGCATACTTTCTGTCGATATAGTGTATTTACTACTTTACTTGTTCTTTTTCTATGCTTCTGCCATAATAGTGCTCGACTCATTCAATCGACTGGTGTCCCCAATGTGCACCTGGGCACGACCTGGATCATTGGTATTAGAGCATGATTCAAAGCTTGATATTGATTCAAAGCTTAAGTTACATAGGCACTTCCATCAAAGGTATTTAACTTATGCATGTTTAAACATGCTCGCAAACTCAGCAATACAAGCAGACACTTCCTTTGAATTCAGAAAAGATAGTTGAAGAAGCATGCAATAGAAATGCAATTGATGAGACAAAGAAACTCATAAAAAAAGCACTGGCTCGCCAACTGAACGAAATGTTCACCCAGTTCAACAAGATTCTCTGGACATTTGCTTCTAACTCTAGAGAATCCTCGATGCGACCTCACTCCAATAAAATTAGCCCCTTCAAAGTGCAAATGAATCTAGACATACCGAATCTTCAAGGAAAGATTGACGCAGAATTCGTCGATAATTGGGTACAACAACTGGAATCGTACTACTCTATAATTAACTCTTCGAAGTGGTGAATATCACCATTGCATCCTTAAACATGTCAACCTTCGTACATAGCTAGTGGGAAAATTTATCAACAAAGATGGAAAAACAAGGTGACCCCATAGACACATGGGTAAAATTTGTCGAACATGTCCGAAAAGAGTTCTACCTGCCCAAGTATATTGAGCAACAGTATAAGAAGTGGCAGCAGCTAAGGCAATGGAATGTACAGTCCATACATAGTTACACCGACAAGTTCTATCGACTCATGGATAGAATTGGCGTCCAAGAAGAAGAGAAATTTTCTTTCTTGAAGTACGTCAGCGGATTATCCCTGTACATTCAGCAAGAGATGGATTTTCTGACTGTCATTACGCTTACGGATGCATTGCATTATTCCAGCAAGCTTGAAGCTAAACAAAATGAAAAATCACATTTCGCGAACAAACCAATAGGTCGAACATTCGATAAGAAGTCACCAGCTGACTCCGACAAGTTTAAGCACCCTTCTCAGTAGACTCCACCAAATCCTGATCATCACAAGAAGAACTTTCAGAAAGACAAGAAGGATCATAACAAACAAGCTCCTACAAAGAAATGGTGTGATTATCACAATTCAACATGGCATGATACGTTAAAATGAAAAGGTAGGAAGACAGTTTTGGTAAAATTGTCGACATCCGACTTGTCCAATAGAACCCTGGTAGAATATGATCTAGATGATGAATTAAATAATGAACATAAAAAAGATAATAACGACCATAAATAATGATAATAATTAAATAATTAAATAATTACTAGTTAATAGTTAGGTTATTAGGAAAAGACGTGTCTCCTCAACATCAAGTGTCCAAGCCATATTTAAGGCAATTACATCATTGTAACCTATCATATCTTATCTATCCAATTATCAATATATATGTGTCCTATTAATGGCTTATCTAATATTCCAAGTGTTCTAGTAATATTGATTGTGTGAAGCAATAAATATTCGCTTCATTTGGTATCAGAGCTAGTTTGTGATACAGGCCTTTGGCCATATCGTGATTTTTAATCATAATCCTAGGGAGTCCCTAAATTTATGATCTTTGACCAAGTAAAAAAAGAAAATAAAGTCAAAAGAAAAAATAAAAAAGAAGAAGTAAAAAAAAGAGAGAAGAAAAAAAGCCTTTCGACCCAATTCACAAAAAATAAATATACTATATTATTATTTTTAAATAATAATTGGTAATATATTATATTTGTTATTATTAAATTTTAATAATAATAGTAATTATTAATTATTATTATTATTATTATTATTTTGGAAAAAGAAAAAAAGGTTATTTAACCTAATACAAAGAGAACAAATTCGAAGAAAATCGAACACCATCTATACTCTAAACGACCATCTAGTGTCGAAGAAATCAGAGATCATGGAATCTGGTTTTCGACTACAAATAGAGAAATCAGAAGCCAAGTTAAAATGCTATCGAAAAGACAATGAAGAATTCTAAGACATGAATACAAAATCGGAAGTAATGATTAAACTACATGAGATACGAGACCAGTTCAATGAACAAAAAAATTCCGATCAGAAAAATCATATGGAAAAATTGTGTACACAAATTGAGGAATTAAAAGATGAAAGTGATTTCAATCAAAGAGTAAAAAATCAAGATATAAATAAAAAATAAATGATTACAAAGATCAAGAATCAGTGGTCAACTAGTATCGACAACAGATAAAATTTATTCAACAACAAAATAACGAAACTAAAAAGACACGTATTTTCCTAATAACCTAACTATTAACTATAAATTATTTAATTATTTAATTATTATCTTTATTTATGTTCGTTACACCTCAACCCTCTTGGCTTCAACTTCAATCACTCTGGCATCCTCGACTATCGTCTATGAGGAGGAATGAGAGCACCTGTTCCATACATGGATATGGGTTTAGAAAAATCCAGTACATCTGATTGTGGATAATGGTAGCTAGAAGAACTTCATTTCTGAAGATCTTGTGGAGAAATTAGGTCTTGTCACCACTCCACATCCTCATCCTTACAATATTGGTTGGATGAAGGATGGTCAGGAACTAAGAATCACACACCAGTGTAGACTCACCTACTTCATTAATCCTTTTGAAGATGAAGTACTCTGTTTATATGTTGTCGACTAGTATCGACAACAGATAAAAATTCTTCAACAGCAAAATAACAAATCTAAAAAGACATGTCTTTTCCTGATAACCTAACTATTAACTATTAATTATTTAATTATTATCTTTATTTATGTTCGTTACAGATGAACCCTCTTGTCTTCGAATTCGACCACTCCAGAATCCTTGACTATCGTCGATGAGGAGGAATGAGAGCACTTGTTCCATACACAGATATGGGTTTAGAAAAATCTAGTACATCTGATTGTGGATAATGGTAGCCAGAAGAACTTCGTTTCTGAAGATCTTGTGGAGAAATTAGGTCTTGTCGCCACTCCACATCCTCAGCCTTGCAATATTAGTTGGATGAAGGATGGTCATGAACTAAGAATCACATGCCAATTCAGACTCACCTACTTCATTAAGACTTTTGAAGATGAAGTACTATGTGACGTGGCACCACTTCCTGTAGATGATGCCTTGTTTAGGAAATATTACTTGTGGGATCAACATGGTACATATCAGTCACGACCTTAGTAGGTGATTTTCAAAATTTGGAATCAATGGTACGGAATACCAGAGAAACAATCCACATCAACGGTTGCTATGATCACTGCCAAAAAAACAAAGAATCCTATCAATCATGCTCAGAAGTTTGCATTTATTATGATAAAGCCTCGGGATTCCAGGAATACTACAACAAGTCGACTCACTGAACAACGTAGATCTCAACAACAACAATAGATCAACCACATTCTTGAGGAATACCGGAACATATTTCAAGATCCGAATGAAATACTTATGCATTGTTAGGTAAAATGATCCATTGAACTTGTTCCTAATTCTTCATTACCTAATGCATATGTTTACGGAAGATCCTTTCTTGAGAATGAAGAGATTCACATGCAAATATAGGATTTGATCAACAAAGGTCATATCTTCCCCAACTCCTCTCCTTGTGGAAGTCTAGAAATCCTAGTTCCAAAGAAATACGGGACTTGGCGCATGTGCATCGACTATCAATCTCTCAACAAAATTTCAGTAAAGAACTAATACCCTCTTCCAAGGATGGACGAACTCATCGACTATTTGAACAGGCACTCTCTTTCCTCCACATTGATAATAGTCGAGGCTATTTGAATGGTCGAAGTCGAAGCCAAGAAGGTCGATACATCTGGATTAGATTATACCAGGGTTCTATTGGACAAGTCAAATGTCTACAATTTTGCCAAAAATGTATTCTGAGCTTTGCATTCTAACATATCATGCCATGCTGAATTGTGATAATCAAACCATTTCCCGGTAGGAGCTTGTTTGTTGCGATCCTTCTTGTATTTCTGAAATTTCTTCTTGTGATGATCAGGATTTGGTAGAGTCTGTTGAGAAGGGTGCTTAAACTTGTCGGAGTCGACCAGTAACTTCTTGTCGGATGTTCGACATGTTGGCTTGTTTGCGAAACACGTTTTTCCTTTTTGCTTAGCTTCAAGTTTGTTGGTGTAATGAAATGCATCCGTAACCATACTGACAGTCAAAAACTCCATATTTTTTTGAATGTACGGGGATAATACGCTTACATACTTCAATACAAGCAATTTCTCTTCTTCTTAGATGTCAAGTCTAGCCATGAGTCAATAGAACTTATCGGTGTAACTATACACGAACTGGTCTTTCCATTTCCTTAGCTTCTACCACTTCTTATACTGTTGTTCAAGATACTTGGGTGGGCAGAACTCCTTTCAGACGTGTTCGAAAATTTTTACCCATGTGTCTATGTGCTCTCCTTCTTTTTCCATCTTTGTCGATAAATTTTTCCACCAACAATGTATGGAGGTTGACATCTTTAAGGATGCAATGGTGATCTTTTACGCTTCGGAGATTTGATTCACAGAGTAGTACGATTCCAGTTGTTGTACCCAATTATCGACAGATTCCGCATCAATCTTGCCTTCAAGATCGATATTTCTAGATTCATTTTCACTTTGAATGGGTTGATTTTATTGGAGTGAGGTCACATAGAGGAATCTCTGGAGTTCGAAGTGAATCGCAAGAGAATCTCACTAAACTGGGCGAACATTTCAGTCCACTGGTGAGCTAGTTCTTTTTCTATAAGTTGCTTTGTCTCATTAGTTGCATGTCTATTGTCTTCTTCTTCGACCATCTTTTCCGAAGTCGAAGGAAGTGTCTTATTGTATTGCTGAGTTTGCAAGTGTGTTTGAATAAGACACTTGAGACACCTCGTCCTTGTATGGATTATGCGTCATCCCACTATGGTGTCACAAAGGAGAGGTTCCTGAATATCTCGATGGATGTCTTCGATTTCTGCTGTCTTCAAGTTGTGATGTTCCAACAAAAGTGCATGGTATGGTCAAAGTAGATCTACATTAAGGATTGGATGTACACCAAGGCATGCAGGAATTTCGAGTTGATAAATGTTTTCTCCAATCTGTTTAAGGATACTATATGGACCATATTGCAAAGGTTTCATCTTTTTGTGTGGGCCAGTGAAGCGCTCCTTATTTAGATGTAACCATACCTGATCCCCAATTTGGAATGAATGAGGAATATGATGCTTATCATTTCGGGCCTTAGATTTTGCATTAGCTCGTTGTAACATATAATGTGCTTGCTTCTAGATGTTGTAGATTTGATCTATGAACTTTAATGATTTCTAAACTTCTCATACTTTGAATTCAGTGTCATTCAACTATGTCAAGGAACTAATCAAGTCGATAGGCACTGACGGTTGAAATCCATAACATATCTCAAATGGAATTTTTACCATAGAGTTGTGTTAAGCACAATTGTAGTTGTGTTATATGTATGGAAGGTTGTCATCCCATGTTTGATGAGGCCTATGGTTGTACATGCGAAGTAGTTGTACTACCAAGCGATGTACAACTTCCATTTAGCTGTTGGTATGTGGATTGAAGGTTGTAGACAAAGAAAGTATTGTGTCGAGCTGTTTCCAAAGATTTTTCCAAAAGGTGCCAAATCTAGAATGTTTGTCAGAAATAATGGTCATCGGGAGGCCATAACGTTTCCACACATGTTTGAATAATATTTTAGCAGTCTGTTGTGCTATCGTATTCTTCTTGCATGGTATGAGTATAACCATCTTGGAAAATATATCAACTACTACTAAGATCGCGTCATGCTAATGTTTGGTAGTAGGATATCCCATCAAGTAGTCCATAGAAATATATTCCCATGGTCGACTAGGAACTGGAAGGGTTGTGTATAGTCCTTGTCGTCGATTCGACGGTTTAGCAATGGCACAAACTACGCACGATCGAATGTACTTGTTGACATCATATTTAAGTGAAGGCCAATAAAAATACTTTTGGAGGATAGCAAGTGTTTTTGTGACTCCAAAATGTCCTACAGTATTGTTGTAGTGTGCGTCCCAAATGAGCTTTTGTCGGTGCTCACTGGTCGATACACAAAGATGTACAAGCATGTATAGCAAGGTGTCCTTCAGGAAGTAGTCAGTAGTAGACAAAATTTCAGCTTGAAACTGGCTATAAATTGTGGAGAATTCACAGTCTACCAAATACAATTGTGTCCAAGTATTGGTGTCATAACACTGCACACTCATCACTGTATACAACAGAGTAATGGGTAGTCAGCTGAGACAATTGGCTGTGGAATTGGCTTTTCCTTTCTGATACTTAATTAAAAACTGAAACTGTAGCAAGTAATTAATCCACTTGAGTTATCGAGTTGTATGTAGTTTCGACTAGGACGGGGCGAACTATAGAGGCTTATGGTTAGTAATATTGATTGTTTCCTTTCCAAGAATGTATTGTCTCTTTTGCTTAAGAGATTGTATAATGGTGTACAATTATTTTTCATATGTCGAATAATTTATAATGGTGTCGCTGAAAGTTTCGGAATGAAACCCGACAGGGTGAACTGACTGAGTGATCACTGCGACGAGGGAATAGTCTGATGCATCCATGTCAATCTCAAAGGGATGACGCAAATTAGGTAACAAAAGTACTAGTGCAGTACAAAGCTTGTTTTTGAGTTGTTCAAAAAATTGTTGTTGTGTCAGTATCCATTTGAAGACAGTTTTCCCATTTCCTTTAGTCAACTGATTCAAAGGCCATGCGAGATGACTAAAGCGGAGTATGAAACATCGATAGAAATCTTCTTAGTTCATGAATGTTTTGAGGAATGGGCCAATATTTGAGGATCTTTACTTTTTCTAGGTCGAAATGAATGTCTGCAGAGTCAATTACATACCCCAAATATTTGATGCTGGTAATCACAAATGAGCATTTGTCCATCTTCAGATATATTCGATGTTGTTGGAGAGTGTCGAATACTTTTCGAAGCTGTTTGACATGTTCTTCCCATGATCGAATGAAAATAAAGATATCGTCGATATAGAAAATGACACACTTGCCAACGAAGGGTTGTAGAACGTCATCGATATATCTCATGAAGGTTGTAGGTGCATTGGTTAAGCCGAAAGGCATGACTAACCATCCAAAAAAACCTTCCTTGTTCTTGAAATTCGTTTTCCATACATCAGTGGAATCGATCAAAATTTGATGATATCCTGACTTAAGGTCAATCTTCGTAAAGAACTTAGCACCTTTTAGAAAGGCGATGAGTTCATCTATCCTTGGAAGAGGGTATCAATTCTTTACGAAATTTTTTTTGACTGCCCGATAGTCGATGCACATGCGTCAAGTCTTGTCTTTGTTTGGAACTAGGATTACTAGACTTCCACAAGGAGAGGAGTTGGGGCGGATATGACCTTTGTTAATCAAATCCTAGATTTGCCTACGAATCTCTTCATTCTTGAGAATGGATCTTTTGTAAACATATGCGTTAGGTAATGAAGAAGTAGGAACAAGTTCAATGGATTGTTTTACCTAACAATGCAGAGGTACTTTGTTCAGATATTGAAATATGTTTTGATATTCCTGAAGAATGTGGTCAATCTATTACTGTTGTCGGGAGCTGTGCTAGTCAGTGAGTCAACTTGTTGCTGCAGTTTTCATGGAATGCTAAGGATTTGTCATAATTAATGTGAACTTATGAGCATGATTGATAAGCTTATTTGTTTGTTTGGAAGTGATCATAGAAACCGTTGATGTGGGTTGTCGCTCTCGTATGACGTACCATTGATTCCAAATTTTGACAATCACCTTCTGAGTTCATGACTAATATGTACCGTGTCGATCCCACAAGTAAGATTTCCCAAACAAGGCATCAGCTACAGAAAGTGGTGCCATGTCACAGAGTACTTCATCTTCAAAAGTCTTAATAAAGTAGGTGAGTAGTTCCTGACCATCCTTTATCTAACCAATATTGTAAGGCTGAGGATGTGGAGTGTTGAAAAGAACTAATTTCTTCACAAGATATTCAGAAAAGAAGTTCTTTTGGCTACCATTATCCACAATCATATGTAATGGATTTTTCGGAACCCATATCCGTGTATGGAACATACACTCTCATTCCTCCTCATAGAGGATAGTCGAGGTTGTCTGACTGGTCGAAGTCAAAGCCAATATGGTTGATGCATCTCGATCAGATTCTACCAGGGTTCTGTCGAACAAGTCGAATTTCAACAATTTTTCCAAAAATGTCTTCCGATCTTTGCATTATGATGTATTATGCCATCCTAAATTGTTATAAACACACCATTTCCTAGTAGGATATTTTTTGATGCGATCCTTCTTGTATTTATGAAATTTCTTCTTGTGATGATCAGGATTTGGTAGAGTCTGCTGAGAAGGGTGCTTAAACTTGTCAAAGTCAACTGGTGACTTCTTTTCATATGTTCAACCTATTGGCTTGTTCGCGAAACGTGATTTTCATTTGTGTTTATCTTCAAGCTTGCTGGCGTAATGAAATGCATCTACAAGCGTACTGACAGTAATAAACTCCATCTCTTGATGAATGTATGGGGATAATCCACTGATGTACTTTAGGACAAGCAATTTCTCTTCTTCTTGGACTCCAAATCTAGCCATGAGTCGATATAACTCGTCGGTGTATCTCTGTATGGACTGATATTTCCATATCCTTAGTTACTGCCACTTCTTATACTGATGTTCAAGATACTTGAACGGGTAGAACTCCTTTCAGACGTGTTCGACAAATTTTACCCATGTGTCAATGGGGTCGCCTTCTTTTTCCATCTTTGTCGATAAATTTTCCCACCAGCAATGTACGGAGGTTGACATCTTTAAGGATGCAATGGTGATATTTTTCACTTCGAAGAGTTGATTCACAGAGTAGTACGATTCCAATTGTTGTACCCAATTATCGACAGTTTTTGCGTCAATATTGCCTTCAAGATTCGGTATGTCCGGATTCAATTGCACTTTGAAGGGGCTCACTTTATCGAAGTGAGGTCACGTCGAGGATTCTCTAGAGTTCAAAGAAAACCGTAAGATAATATCGTTGAACTGGGAGAACATTTCAGTCCGCTGATGAGCTAGTGATTTTTCTATGAGTTTCTTTGTCTCGTCAGTTGCATGTCTATTGTCTGCTTCGTCGGCCATCTTTTCTTAATTCGAAGGAAGTGCCTGCTTATATTGTTGAGTTTGCGAGTGTGTTTGAACAAATTACATAACTTAAATAACTTCGATGGCAATGTTTATGTAACTTAAGCTCTAAATCAAGATCAATATCTAAGTCATGCTCTGATACCAATGATCCAGGTCGTGCCTAGGTGCATGCCGGGGAAAACAGTCGAATGAATGAGTCGAGCACTATTATGGTGGAAGCATAGAAAAAGAACAAGTAAAGTAGAAAATACACTATATCGACAGAAAGTATGCGCACAGACAATATGCAAGAATTAGAACCAAACATTTATTTTCAATGAAAGAGGGATCAATATGACTGATTGAATTGATCAAGTGAATCCATTGATATATACTACAATACTGTACATGTTTATATAGAATATTGAGATGCTTGTGTGACTACCCATTGCATTCAGTTACAAAAGAATTTATAACAGTTCGAAAGTTCAAATGTTGTGGACGAATGGAAGATAGAGAGATACTCTGTTGATGTTTGACAGTCGTTAATGTTGACAATTGATGTAGGAGCATCATGGCATGCCAACAATGTGATGATTTAGTCACATGCTGTGGCGTCTTTTGTTGTTTTGCTGAGTCATAGTTTGTTAGCATCCGTAGGAGTGATTGCACATCATGACTCCTTGCATGGAGATCAAGTGCGGTTGGTTGTTTGTCATCATGCTCTGTTTCTATTTGTTTTCAGCTGCAGGACCACTTGGGTTGTAGGAGGTTATAGTTTAGGTTAAATAGATAGCTTAGAGAAGGGAGAAGGGTTATTCTCTTCAGTATTATAATTTCAAGTTGCAGAGAGACAAACAGACATGTGTCTGATTCCAATTGTAAATATTTTAATAGAGTGAAGAAGAGAGCCGACTGTGTGTTAGTGTGTTTGTTTAATAGAAGATTAACTATCTGTTTGCAGAGTATTTATCCTATTTGCATTTACTGTCTTGAACTGTGAATCCATGAAGGGCCGACCTCGACAGTTTCCTTAACATCTGTGTATATCTGTAAGATCATTGATTCATGCATGAAATTGTTGCTGGAATAGTTGGAATAGTTCGTAAATGCATGCATAGAAGAGTTAGGGTAATTAATACCAGAGATTGCAGCATGGATTGATTGATTCCATGATCAATTGGTGCAGTGCATAGATTTTCTTCCTTAACCAGTTTTTGCAGAATATGAATGGCGAAGATTGAGTCCGTAGACGAAGATCGGACAATCCAAGAGAGATCTGCAACGAAAGTTATGAGGGAGATAACAGGTCTACGAAGATTTATGAGACCCACATCAAAGAGTAAATCGACAGTCGGGGAGAAGGCCGTAAATATCTTACGGTTGGAAATATTGCAGAGGAAAAGTTGAAGGAGGAAAGTTGCGGGGGAGCAACTTTGGAGAGTTGAAATCCCGCATCGTGCATCCCGGAACTTGCTTGTAGAAAAGCTATTGCAGAAGGAAAGTTGCAGGGAAGAAACTTTGGAGAGTTGACATCCCACATCCCACTTGCAAAAAATATGTTGCGGAAGGAAATTTGTGGGGGGAGAACTTTGGAGAGTTGAGATCACGCACCCCTCTTGCGGGCACGCTGTTATAGAAGCATAATTGCGGGGAGACAATTTAGCCCAGAATTTAGTCGAGGGATAGATTTTGCAGTCCTGCTAAGTGTAGGAGCCACTAGATCCTGGAGGTGCTGGTTGGGTTGGTTGTGGTTGATCTGACCCTGCACCAATTTTGGTATCAGAGCGAGGAGAGGCTCGTGTGAGAGAGAAACGTAGAAGTAGAATCCTAGAAAGAGCAAAGAAGAGTTCTCAAGAGGTTCTAGATCGAGAACCGCATTGCTAAAAGACCAAGTACAGAGAAGGGGCTTAGTGAGGTAAGATTGTAACAGTGTGAAAGAGAACTGTTATTGCAGAGGTTTAGTGCAAGAGGATGGCTGCACGCATAGGCAAAGTGCGAGGCCATGACAGAGGTCAATCGGCAACAAACACAGAGTTTATGCAAGAAGTGAGGGAGCTATGAATACATCTGGAATCCATGGAGGTAGATAGACGAAGAGATCCAGAAGCAGGGGATGTAACTGAACCTAAGGATGAAGAGAAAAGAGAAGAAGCTGCACCTATGCAGGAAATGCCTGAGTTAAGGTATTTCAGATCGATTCTAGGACCAACGTCAACGCAGAAACCTGAGTTGTCGACCTATGATGGAAGTCTCATTGTTGAGCATCTCATTGACTGGATCAGTGAGCTGGATAAGTACTTTGAGAATGATGAGGTTGAAGAAGAAAAGAGAGTCAGATTGGTTGTGACAAGGTTGAAAGGGCATGCATCCTTGTGGTGGGATAGTGTGCAAGCTGAAAGAAGGAGAAAGAATAAGTCGTTGATAAAGAGCTGGGATAGGATGGTAGCAAAGATGAGGGCTAAGTTCTTGCCCAAATATTACCAGTTAATTCTGTATAGACAGGTACAGAACCTTAGGTAAAGATTGTTAATAGTGAGGGAGTACATTGAAGAGTTCTACAAAGTAAACCTAAGGGCGGGATATGTGGAAGAGTCGGCAGAGAAGGATGCTAGGTATGTTAATGGTCTAAGGATGGAAATCCAAGAAGAGATCAACATGATATCACCTAGAACAATGGAGGAGGTGTATCAATGTGCCTTAAGGGCAGAAGAAAAGATAACGAGGAAGAAGAGCTTCAATAGAGGTTGAGGTTCAACCAGAGGACGAGGACAAGAAGTTGGAAGAGGAATATTTGGAGTCCATAGGGGAGAGTTTAGTAACTCTAACCAACAAAAGAAGCATGGTAGAGGAGGTGAATCTAGCAGAAGAGGACCTTACAAAGGAGGTAGAGGTAGAGGAACTGTCTATAGGTGTTACAAATGCAACCAGTTGGGGCATAGATCATTTGAATGTCCAAAGAAGGAATATGTAGGACAGAAAGGAACCTATGTAGCTCAGAATGAGCAGCAACAAGAACAATCGACAGTGGTTGAATTTTTACCAGAGATAGGACAATCATTGATGATGAATAAAGTCTTGTTAAAACCTGAGAAGGAGCAAGCAGATCCTGCTAAAAAAAAATCTATATTCGGGACCACATGTAAAGTCCAAGGGAAGTGCTGTAAGATGGCAATTGACAGTGGGAGTATTGACAATATTGTTTCCACAGAGATGGTGGAGAAGCTGAGTTTGAAGAGGACCAAGCATCATGTTCCATACAAAGTATCTTGGTTACATAAAGGAAATCAAATCATGGTAAGTGAGCAGTGTGAAGTTGATTTCCAAATAGGTCCATATAAGGACAAGACTTCATGTGATGTTATGCCCATGGATGTTTGTCATAGACTGTTAGGAAGACCGTGGCAATTTGATAAGAGAGTGACTCATGATGGTAGGATTAACTGTCATAGTTTTGAGTAGAATGGGATAAGACATGTACTTCACCCTTTGCAAGAAAGTGGTACAGTAGGACAGTCAGCACCCCAATTTCTGATGCTGTCAGGAAAATAATATTTGTAACAGATTAAGGAGGATGAGTTAAGCTATGTTGTGGTATGCAAATCAAGAGTGGTGACAATGAAGACTAACATGACATATCTACCTGAGGATATTTAGGAGATGCTGAGTGAGTTTAGTGACATTGTGTTGGATGATTTACCCAATGAGCTACCACCAACGAGGGATATAAGTCATCAGATTTATTTTATTCCAGGAGCTAGTTTACCAAACAAGGCAGTATATAGGTTGACACCTCAAGAGAATGAAGAATTGAGGAAACAGGTCCAACGATTGTTGGACAAAGGATTGGTCCAGAAGAGCCTAAGCCCATGTTTAGTACCAGCAGTACTGACACCAAAGAAGGATGGTGAGTGGAGGATGTGTACTGAATCCGGAGCAATTAACAAGATTACCATCAGATATAGATTTCCATTTGCAAGGATGAATGACATGATGGATTGCCTAAGTGAGGAAACACGCTTTTCAAAACTGGATTTGAAGAGTGGGTATTGTTGCCGCCTAATTCACACTTTAAGACATAGGAAAGTCACAACCTGCTATGTGTGTCCTTGGGGGCAAGCAAGAGCTGGGGACCACTGTCACCACAGTCCACAACTCCTCCGTTTAGGCAAGATCCCAACAGAGCCAAGGGGGGTAGTCCCTACGGAAAGACTAAGTTCCAATTTTATTAATTAATTACAAATTAATTAAAGGGATCTTTTATTAAGATGGTGAGGCTAGGACTTTATACTATCTAAGGAATGACAAGAATCATGCAAATGCAAAGAATTCCCTTTAATGACAAGCAAACCTTGAGATAAATGAAGACTAGTGCCTATTAACAAATGGAGTCTAAGGGTAAATTACAACTTTATAAATTTACAAATGAAATTTAAATCTAAGTTAACTAACCACCAGGTTACAATATGGACAAATGAAATACTATGAACAATATAAACAGAAATGAATGAGCAGTTAACCAGTATTAACAATATCCGCAATTATAACAGATTTAATAAATGGAACAATTATTAAGCTTATTAGACAAGATCTACAGATTACTAAACAATATGATTACTTAATCAAATGAACTAAAAATGCCACCACAAGAGTTTGCGAAACTGAAAGGAAAAAACGTGTAACTAAAAGGTGAAAAGCTTGCAGTGAAATAAAATGTGAAAGTGCTTGTAGTAAAACCTTGAACAGCAAGGCAAGGATAAACAGTAGTGGCTTGTGTTTGTAGGACGTTTTGCAATGTCTCTTGGTAAATTTTAATAAATTTTATTAAGTTTTTTCCTCTTGAAATTTAGTTTTCGAACCGATGGTGTGTCTACCCCAATCTAGTACTTCTCAAGTCAAAGAGGGAATGCTGTTGCGCTCAACAAAGTGGGAGCAAATCCCACCCGTAGCTCACAGGTCAAACCCCAATGGCCTGGTGCTCAACAAGGAGGACGTAAAATGCCTAGAGACCCCCCACGGTCTACTACCCTAAGTCACCTCTGAGGTCACTGTTTTTAATCAACAGGAAAATTACTAGATGGATGCCTATTAAACTAAGACTTATCTATCCCCTGTCGTATCTCGTGAGTACCCCGAAGGGTGATAACTGAGTAGAGGAGCAGTAGATAGTGAAGTTGTTGTTGGTAACTTTTAGAAGTAGATTTTAGTCTTGGTGATTAGCATGCAAGGTAAATTTTAAGCTATCAACAAGATCAACCAAGTGGTATCCCTTATCCGAGGTGCTGGTACTTGATCTTGGACTTGGAAAGTAAAATGTGCTGAAATTGTAGCAAAAAGGAAAGTGTTGTTCTAATTACCTAAGCCCCCACTTCTCCTGTTTTTCATATCCAACTTGAAGTCCCTAAAGGGAGATGACAAGTGGATAGAGGATACACAGGATAGATGGGTTGTGTGATTAGCCTTTAACAGAAAATTAAAGATTACTGAACTTGAAAGAAAAATGCAACTAGCTAAAAAATGCCTAACCACACAGCAATCTCTGTGACAGAGATGGTGGTCTGTCACAGAGATAGTGGGTAAACAGGAATAAAAATTATGCTTAAGCTAACCTCACAACAATCTCTATTACAGAGATGGTGGTCTGTAACAGAGATAGGTGGGTAACAGAAAAATAAAATTGAGTAAACTAACCTCACTTCAATCTCTGTGACAGAGATGGTGGTCTGTCACAAAGATAGGTGGGTAAACAGAAAAAACTTGCATAAACAGAAATCTGAGCAACTAGTATTCTACTTCCTACTCTACTTCCTAATCTATTTACATATAGGTTACAAGTGATTATTTAACTTTTGCAGAATACCCCAAGATAACTTCTCGTTGGGGTTTACAAATATCAGAAAATAAGAGAGAGAGGTGAGGGTTTGAACCCCTTTTGGAACCGGTTGAACGTTGAGGTATTTCTGGGCCTATCTGGGCAGCACCTCCCCTTCCCCTATGCAAAACCTGTCACAAACCAGCAAGCTCTGTTCACTAGAAATCATAGTAAACACTAAAAAGATTATCAGAAAATATTAGTACCAAAAAATCACTAATTTACGGCAAAAATCTGAGTGTAAAAATGACAGAAATATGATGTTTAGAGGGCTAGAAAATGAGTTTCCAGCCACCTAAATGATGTTTAAATAGCAGAAATAAAAGCCTATACTAATATAGGATGGATGGAGGCCCTAAAACAAGGGTTATATTCACTATACAGTGAATAAAACCCAGTTTCAGGAAGGCAAAAAGAAAATGGCCGAATTGAAATTTTGCAGAAACGAAACCCTTGGAGAGATATCCTTGCTTGGAAAACATGCTAACAAATCTAGATCTGCAAAAATATGTAAGCCTAGTGATGAATGTCTAACAATCCCTGCAAAATACTTTGAAGAAAAAATGTTAAACCATTCACAAAAGAGGGTAAAAATAATTTTACTTTCTAATCTCTCCAAAAAATACTTTGTGGAGAGCTAACTAGACTAATACAAATATGCAAAACTAAAAAAAATACAAGTTACCTCACAAGAAATGGATCATGAAAAATGTAGAATGTAGCACAATGTCCCTCCAAAGAATTTCTTTGATTAAATGGCCCAACTAGGGCAAAGCTTTAATACAAAAATGTGGCAAGAAAATATGAGAGAGTAAGGAAATATTCTGGCAACATAACAATAGCATGAGAGATCATGTCAAATGAGGGAGTGAGACCCTCATTATATAGTTGAAGAAGACCCCAACCCCTTGAAGATCAATGGCCGAGATTAGATCTAGATCTAGGTTAAATCTCCACCACTAGATCTAGGTATTTGACTTTGCATCCTTCTCAATCAATCTACACCCTTAGATCTAGGGTTTTGACCAAGATCCTCCTTTGAGATGAGTTTTGTGGGCCCAAGAGCTAGGCGCCCCTCTAAATCTAGCGGCCCTCCTCCAAACTTGGCATCCTTCTAAATGTGGTGATGCCTCCACTATGCTAGCGCCCCACTATATGTGGTAGCGCCCTCTACATATGGGGGCGTCTTCTCCATTATTGGTGCCTCCTCTATCATGTGGTGACACCTCCACTATGCTAGCACCCCACTATATGTGGTAGCGCCCTCTACATATGGGGGCATCTTCTCCATTGTTGGCGCCTCCTCTATCATGTGTGGTGCCCATTTAAACTAGCTCCTCCCTTTTAAATGCATGTAGCGCCCCCTTTAATGGGTAGCGCCCTCCTTAATTAGTAGCGCCTCCATCTTTAGCTTGATGCCCCACTAAAATATGACGCCTCCTCTATATTGGCTAGCGCCCCTCCTTATTTAGAGTGGCGCCCTCTTATTTGATGTATTTTTACCTTAGCGCCCCCTCCAAATGGGGTTTTTATGTGTGACGCCCTACTTAGTGAGGGTTTAAACTACTCCAATGGTAGCGCCTCCCTTAGATGGTGGTTTGGCCATTCATTATTCACTTAAAGCACCTCTAAAATTAGATTTGACTTTAGCCATTGCTCCAAGATAGACATTTAACCTTTAGATTTAGGCTAAATATAAATTCACCTTAGATTAAAATTTTCAATTTAATTTTTAAATTTTTCCAATTTTGACTTAGGAAAAATTAAAAATAATCTTGAAAAATTCATATCTTGGCCATGGCAGGGTGGAAAATTTTAAATAAATTTTCCTAGGCTTAACAACCCCCAAACAAAATTACCATGGCATTATTTGATTTTTACTTCAAAATCAAATAATGTGAATTTTTGACTTAGGGAAATTAAATAATTCCCTAGGGGAGATAGACCCCTCCTGACCAAAATTGGTCTATCTCTTCAACCACTTGTCAGAATGACATGGGACTCGAAGCAGTGGCTTAGGGGGTTTCATAGAAATTTAACTTTCATTCATAGCCCCTATTACAAGATGCCAGTGCTTGAGCAATTACATTATTACATCAAAACTGAGTTAATTAACCACCAAGGGGTGAAATTAATTAACTAGAAAAAATTAATAAAAATACACAACAGAACGAAACTCCACAAGACTCTATACAAATGTCTAGCATGGACATGAACAACATTTGAACCCTTATCCACCCCATGGACTTGATTGGTAGAACGTCTGTCACCACTTTGGAGGATTTTGAGTGAAAAACCAAACCAATTAAAATCGTTTACTCAACAAGATTAATTGGAAAGGGAAAAAAAACACTCGATGAGGGGACTTCCCTAACAACCAGTTCCATGGTGTGGAATCCATATCATATGACCCACACTAGCACATATAATTACATTAATTTTCCCACGCAGGGGAGCAGACATTTCATTTTACAAAGGGGCAATTGCCCTGCAAAAGTGAAAAAATCCTTAGATTTTCCAAGGTACAATTTGTACAACTATGTACATTTTCATGTACATGGAGTTGCCACCTAGTCGAAATAGGTGGGAAACATCTGGCTCCAACTTGGGGACATGTGTTCGATCATCGGAGAGCATATGACAACTCTAGAATCCTGCAACCACAAATTTCTCACCAATAACCAACATAAGACCTCCAACAAAAACCAATAAATAAACAATATAAATAAATGAAATTGCTATACAAAATGAAATAGACATACAATTACTCATATCTATATGCATAATGAATGAACCAATGAAATAATACAAAACTTTAAAGAAATGCAAGGGAAAAGGGTTAGAGATACGTTACAAAGGGTGTCCCTTTGGACACCACGTTGACTCTATGTGTAATAAAACTTGAGCTGTTGACCATTCCTTGGAATGTTCAATGGCTCACCATCCAAGTGACTCAGGTTGAAAGAATTTGGACCTGCAACTGATCTGATCACATAAGGGCCTAACCATAGGCTGTCAAATTTCTCATGCTTCCCTGGCTTTTCCTTTCCTTTTTCCCATAGGACAACTGTATCCCCTACTTTGAAGTCTCTCTGTCTAGCTGACTTGTCAAAGGCTTTCTTTGTCTTTACTTGACTTTTGAAGTTCTGATCATAAGCTTTTCTCCTTATTTCATCCAACTCTACTAACTAATTTATTCTGTTTTAAAGTGCAGACTCTTCTATGTCAAACTCTCAGAGAAACTGATACACTGGCAGGGTAAGGTGAACTGGCAGCTGTGCTTCTACACCATATACCAAATCAAAAGGACTCTTGCCTGTAGATGCTTTCTTTGTTATTCTATCAGCCCATAAAGCATGCTTTATTTTACTATCCCAAGACCTTTTGTTTTCCCCTACAATTTTCTTGACTATGGTCATTAGATTTTTGTTACTAGACTCTGCTTGACCATTTCCTTGAGGATAATAATCTGATGCATGAGATAATATAATGACATACTTTAAACAAAATGCAGACATTTCTGCTGAACAAAAGGCCTTAGCATTATCTGTTACTATCTTTGAAGGCACTCCAAATCTTGTTATTATCCTATCTTCAAGAAAATCCATGATTACTTTTTCATTTGCAGACTTAGTGGGAATGGATTCTACCCATTTAGTGAAGTAATCTGTGGCTGTTATAATCCATGAAAACCCATTACTTGAATTATCTTTAAACTTCCCTATGAAGTCTAAACCCCACTGCTGAAAAGGT